>OY751496.1:2891325-3023472 GCA_963565915.1 Entoloma clypeatum
CATGAAGCCTCGTGAGGGCGATAAATAAAATTAACTTTCATTATGTATAATCATGAGCTATGTGCTCACATTTAGGATTCAGGTTTTTCCCGATGGAGCTTCTGCTCTGGAGATCAAAATACTTATGCGCCGAAAAACTTGATCGTCAAATCTCCAGGAAGATAATTCGGCATTACGATAGTGCAATCTAGCCTGCTATCCCCCCCGTCCCCCCGTATGACGAAGTGCCAGGATGCAGAAGCTGGTAAAGGATAACGAATCGTCCTTTCCGAGAAGCCGGCCAACCTGATGTTCGGCCTTAGGCGACCACACGACACCCCACGACCCCGCGGCCCGTGTCATATCGCGCTTGGTCGCCGAGTTGCTTTCCGAGGAGTAGTCCTGCCCTGAGAACCGGGTTGGGCGGTCGTTAGGTCAACCATGGGACCGCAATTTTTTTTCCACCGGCGCGGACCCCAGCTCCTAATTTTGGTTGAATGTGGGTTGAACGAAGCCCTGCCACTCCGTGACTTGTAACGAGGCTCTCCCTGAAGAATCCATAGCTTGTCAGCGCTGTGTCCTACCTCGGCAAAGGGCAGCGGAACTATCAAAGAGTTGGGTGCGGAAGTGACGGGATGATTCGAACCATGTGAAGATTCATGCTCACGCCCCCATTGATAACTTGTTGAGTCGGTAACCATGAATTGTCAGTGCAAGTCGGTGCCCGTTCTCGCCGAGGGTCAAAAAGGTGGTCCAGGAAGGCTGCTATGGCTGTCTTCTCTCCGATACTGCGTCCGAGATCCCACTTCCTCGCGCTGTGAAATTTGATGCTTTGGATCCAGAGGTTTCCTGTTGTTATTCATATTCCTATGGCCACTCAAACCAGATGAATTACCCCCGATATGCGCTTGACCCACACTGTCGTCATGTCCATCGGTCTCCTTGTTGCGAGCAGTACAACTGCATCTGTGCTGCTGTTGGAACCCTGTCTCACGCTCGACCTCTGGAACTGCGGTACTGTAGAGGTCAGCTGCAACAAAAGGCCATGTTGCGAGTCTAAAGGTACCAAGGGGTTTCTTCGACTCGGTCAGTCATCCAACCTGCTACAGATCCGCTGTTAAATAACTGAATCCGTCCCAAAATACAGGTTTGCGAGAGGGATGGCATGGTTTCAATAGAGAAGACGCTGGGTACGTGCAGTGACGAGCCTAGGCAAGTATGGGGCAATCTTCAAGTTGACGCATCGTCCGGGATTATGAGCTATGTAGTGCACAGAGTACGACATATTTGCCCGTTGCTGCACATCCTTCACACTCTGGCACTGTCAGTCCTGAATCAAAAATAGACGAATTTCAAAAGCAACCTTTCTAGCCCTCTACCCCCCTCCCGCTGTCTTCTCTGTTTCTTCTTGTCCTGCCTGTTTTCTTGTCTCCGCCCTCGCCCTGCTACAGTTTCTCCCACTGCATGCTGCCTCGTCTCCTTTCTCCTGCACTTCCCCTCCGATTGAAAGGCTCCTCCTTCAAAATTGGCCAGTCGCATAGGAACGCCCGTAGCACCAAGCCCCGTATGAATCACGCTCGTAGGAAGCAGTCCGCGACATTCAAAGTAGGAGCTTCGGCCTTCGCGACCAGACTGCGTGGACGACGGACACAATAGTGAGAGTGAACGAGATAGCATTTGCCATACGCCCATGACGAAGTAGTTCTGGCGTGGAGGTTGGTGAGTGCGAAAGAAAGCGAAAGCGAGGGAAGGGAAGCACCTTGAGGGGAGGATTGAATGTATGCGCCTGCTACCTTCAAGCGCATCTAAGAGACTTCCGGAATATGCATGCGGACTGGACGAGGCCTTGTGGATGATGGGATCACGATTAGTCCCCCGAAGGACGTCCCTGTCATCCTACATAGTCTCCAAACCCCCAATACTCTCCTTCTCCAACCAGCCTCCTCCATGTTCACCCTCACGACCTCCAGCACGCCAATCACCTGGCCCATGATCTCGGTCATTCGTGGAGCCCTCAGCGGGCGGCCACTGTCAAGCTCCGCTTTCGCGCTCGCTCTGGCCTCATTCTCGTCCAGGCGTCCTGCCCTTGTTTGTCCGTAGGCAGCCAATGGGTGGGGGAGATGCGATAGCCCACATAGATAGCGTTGATGCTGATGTTGGCCTTGGCGGTGGTAGAGAAGTGGATATTGATTTGCTGTGCTCGTGAGCAGAGGGCCCGTCGTACAGCTGGTTGATCCGTACAACAGGGACCTAAGTGAAGCACATCAATGTCGGGTCGATGTGTGTGGCAGGAAAAACGTACATAGAGATCGAGAATACTATACTTGCGGCCGGGGTATTGGGTATGAACGTTTGATTGTCCTCTGCACCTGCGAAAGGTCTTGGTATACGTCCCCAACCTGCGGGTGTTAAAGGTGACAATATCCATGGCGCCTTCCCGCTCGCCCCACAAATCCTGCGCAGGGTTCCATCATCACCGGAAACAGATTTTGACAGGGATGAATGACGGGGAGGAAGGCTACCTGTTCATTTGGATGAGATATATGCGTTGTTCGAGAGGGCAGGAACGTACTTTGAAATGAAGGGTCTCTCGTCTTTCTTCCGCTGACAAGGTGTTTCCCCTCATGGAAGTCGATCCTTTTGAGGCGGGTATCGATAGAAGGCATATACGTTGTTCAAGATTAGGTAAATACTAAGCGTAGGTAGAACCGAAGGAACTCAGGATATGCGCAGAGGTCCTACTTCATCTTGATGGCGTTGTTATGTTCTCCATGATCTTCTTAGTCATCTCCTCTTTGGTAGGGTTGAACAATCTGCTAACGACCGATGAGTTGGAAGAGCACAACATCTGAGGAGGAAGCACGCATTACCGACGTAAGAACAGTCCGACAAGCCTGGTTTTAACCGCCTCTGATTTCGATACTGACGAGGTATTGACTACCGACTATCAGGACCGGAGGGGATGCGTTGTATGCGCTGTTGTTGAAGGAAGTATTTTTTGCAGCTTCGTCCTTGGCAGGAATGCAGAGCGTGAAATGGCCCCATGTCTGTTTCTGGGGGTTAGTACAAATATTCTGCTTCTTCTGTCCCAAAGAATTGCGTTGACAGACCGATTAG
Organism: Entoloma clypeatum; assembly: GCA_963565915.1. NCBI lineage: Eukaryota > Fungi > Basidiomycota > Agaricomycetes > Agaricales > Entolomataceae > Entoloma > Entoloma clypeatum. Next base: position 2,894,422 of record OY751496.1, read on the forward strand.
GTCAAATTGTGTGATATGCCGGACCGCAGAAAATCATTCTACAGTATGTACGTCGGCCGAACAGGCTAATGTGGCTATGGTTTCTTCGATTTGACCCGAGACGAAAGCAGAGCGCCAAGATAGGACAATAGGACGGTCCTGGACGCGAGAGCTGAAAGGAGTAATTGAGGTCAGGTTCTGTTTGAAAAAGAGACAGGGAAACGTGCTATGGCGGCCCTCCCTGGACAAAAAATAATTTTTCATATTTTGACCCCCTTTTGTACCCAACGTTTGCGAAGATAAACGAAGACCGCCCATCCCAATCTTATCGGCGCGTTTCGGACGATCAAAACGAGATTCCATTTTCACATTCTATTTTAAGTTTCGAAAATGAGATTCCATTTCGACATCATATTCTCAATTTCTCTCCCCCTCCCGCCCCAGTCACCCTCCATTCGAGCACGGCGCACCTCAAGCATGCCTCGCCTCACCGCCAAGCCGCTGTATGACAACATGCACAACAACACAACGTTGTTGCAAACCGTCATTGCAACGTCACCGTCGCATACAATGACCAGGATCACCTCTCCTGCCTAGTAGGGCTGCACACCATGCCCGTCTATGTACGGTTGCACAGGCCGTGCATACGGGTACCCGTACCCGTTCCGTCAAGCTCTGGGACGTATTGATTGACTGGGCGTGCATCCCACGGGTTACCCCCGTACGTCCCACGGCCGTTAATGGCTGTAAGATGGGTGTTCGTTATCGGAGTCAATTTGCTGCACAGCTGGGTCAATTGGCTGGGTCCAGGGTTTCTATCACGATGGGGTGGTGGCTCCTTGTTCGCGAGGCGTTCGGCACAGTTGTGCCTACGCATTCGAACAAGGAATCGCTCGTTGGTGCTTAGGTGGTCAGCTGGCTTTTCTCTATCCTGCACAAGGTAGGTAATTGTGCTCCTACCTCCCTTCAGCAGGCCTTAACGCAAACGCACAGAAAGCGGCTTAGAACGATGATGACAAGCGACGAGGACGGCCGTCGCCTCTCTCCTGAGCCGCCACGGTGTCGAAGTCATTCCATGCACCGGGACATGCCCGGCCGCTACGATTTGCAGATTGAGAGCTCTGCGTGCCAAGATCAATTGTGTATGTGCTGATTTCAACCGTCGTATCAGAGTTGTTGCGCGCAGCGCGACATGTTTTTTGCCCCCAGGTTGTGACGACTCCTGGAACCAGTTTCAAGAGATCTGATGAGTCGCCCGGGAACAACCCTGCCCCACGCAGCATTGCGGACAACCCCGTGAAACTTCCTGCAGCATTTGTGCGTACATTGTCGGCCTTCATTTCCCCGATCGCTCGCCTTGCGTGATCCCACTATAGTCGCAAGCAAAGTCCGAGAACTCGGCCAACTTCAGAGACGTCTTCGCGAAGCATATCCGAGAGTAAATAATGGCTGGTGAATATTTTTCGCAATCCTTTGGGTCTCGTTCATTTGTACATGATATATCATAATTCTGGTGGTATTGTAATTACAGTGGGTGTTATGAACTTCGGGTATGGGGCATAATTCCTGGGTGGGTTCTCAATGGGCGGTCCAGCGGATAATACGAGAATTCGATCGGGAATACGTACGAGCAGTTGCAGCTTCGAAAAAAGAAAGAAAGAAAAAAAAAGATGCCTTCATGCTGGAGCGTCAGCAGACTCGGAAGGACAGGGAATAGGAATAGGAAAGAGAACAGATTATGGGACCACCAAGCCCTGTACTCCCATCTCCCTGCTGCTGCTTCTCCCGCCCATCTGTCGACTGGGATTGTATTGTTGCTTTCGTCCTCGCGGTCTGGCCTTGCTGCTGCTGCTGTTAACATTGACACAAGCCTCACATATCGCCTCCCCGTCGGCCTCTGGAAGGGCTGGTACGGACTAAAAGGGCGAGTTTTGAAATCCGGTTCCCGAATCAAAATGTGGTAAGTAAAAATAGATTCACAATGTCAAAACCATCGGTTTTGAAATCCGATATTGCCGATGAAAGTAAAAATACCCCTTTTCAATCCAAAATCAGTGGCTTTTAGACCAAATTCGGCCGTTTTGAAGTGTGGTATTATTGTCCAATGGGACCCCTCATAACGTGCATCCATCGACAGGTCCGTTCTCAATGACCCGGGCTTCATTTATGTTCTCAACTTGAAGTTAAAGAAGTCATATAAATAACAAAAGATACGTACTTCGATGAGGACCTCATCAATCTAGGTCTACATTCAGGATAGTGCCGTGCAGTTTTGTTCTTCGTGTCATGAGTTAAGGAAGTAACGACCTTAAATTTGGCGATGTTTACATTCGATGTCAATATCCTTCCCTTGTTCATGCCGAAAATGATTGGAAAATGAACTAGCTTCGGGACCATATTCAAATGGTATGTAGCGTGAATGCCACAGCTCATCAATGTGAAGTATAGATAAGTACTTGACATCTAACTTTGAATTGGACTAAAAAAGGCGACTGCATTGTCGCTGTTGCTTTCAGTTTTGAACACATCCTGCACAGACTAAACATGAGAGGGTCGCCTGGCTAGATTCGAATTTGTGTCTCAAACGTGGAACACGTCGCCGCTCTGGTGCTTTCGGTGGATTCAATCCAAACAATGATGACGGATACCTGAAACCGCATGAGGAGGCCGTTTCCAACCGCATACGGTGGTCAGCGCCTCATGGCCAGATCAATGCGCTCTCAGGCTCGTGTTTGGAAACCTATGAAGATCTCCTTTGGGTTTGGATCTTGGCTGATCCCAGCTGCAAGATGCCAGTTGCAAAAGCTTCTCAATCTAAGTAGAGCGTATTTGCAACGGCTCCTGGGCCACTTTTCAAACAAATTGTTGAGAACTCGCTTAAGAGTGATGGCTCCACAACCTGGCTGAATGATCAGCGCATCAGCACGTGAAAGCATTGCGCCGACCATGGACGCGCACCGACACTGTAAGATAATCCTTGCCAGTGTTCTCCCACTCTCTCATCCTCGTATTCTACCTCGCAAAGCAAGGGAAAGCAATTGACAAGTAAACGAGACACGTCTAGTCACTTGACCGTAGATGCCTCGAATCAACCATCACTGATATACGGATTTTACCGTGTGATGGGCCGCCACTGTAGCAGCTGATGGTAACCTTTTGAAAAGTGAAACCGTCCAAAAGGCCGTTGCAAATACGCTCTACTATACATGTCTCAGCGGTTGTCAAGATCACGTTATTGGAACTTATCTTGACCGAGATCCAACATACTTTCTCCTTGCGGGTTACAGATTCGGTCGCGATGACGCCATGCTCACCAAATTAAATCAAGATTTGTGCATGACCCCTCCTTCCTGGGCGACTCGAGTGGGCGAGTTGTCTTTCGGACTCTTTCCCTCACATGGGTTTCCCTTGCCTCGACACAGGCTGCATATCTGTCAAGTCGAAAGAAACATGCATTCAAAGTGAGGACGTGATTTCGAGAGTGAAATATTTTCTCAGAAGATGCCCACATCTGAAGCTGTCCAACAGAAATGACCACGACTACCGATTCCATAACGCTTGCGACTAATACTGCCATGGTAATGAATCCAAGGATTTACACTGTCGAAGAGCCAACGTAACGAGACGGCCGCCGACGTTCGGTCGACCGCTGTGACCGCATTTGCTGCCCTGCAGGAGGTCCATGTTTTATGCAGCTCCTTTGCTACCGAGCATGGAAGCCCCGTCAGACGACCGGGGTGATCGCATTCCCTGCGTAGTAGAGGGTGTGTTTCTTCTAGCCGCGGATTCCAGCTTCTAATTTTGACTCCAAGTTTCCCACCGCTCTCGTATGATCTCAACATCAAGGCTCGAGAATACCCTCCATAACTTGTCTACCTCAGTGCTATTATCGTGCGTCAGCGAGCCACGGCTCAGACAAAAAGCGTGTCAACTCGGAACACTACATATCAGACGATTCAATCAAACCTTGAAGGTTCATACCCACACGGCGCTTCGTTTTCTTCAAACTTCCCACTGATGATCATGGAGACTTAGCGCCAGGCCCCTCCCCCAAATGTTCCCGAAAGACTACCATAAGTAGTAACATGTGCTTCAAGCTTTCAATCTGGCTGAAACGACTCCCAGGTCGCGCGGGGATATGAATATCGCAACGGCAGAGGGCAGCAGAACAAAAATTCAAGCTCGGAACTATGGGGCGATCCAAACTCTGGGGGCTTACGCCCGCTATTTTTCTTGGAATTGCCCACTGATGATCACAATTTTCAGTGTGGAGACTCCGGGTCGGTACCCGTTCTCTTGTAGGAGAAAAGGCGTGACCTACAAAGGCTGTCGTATCGGTGCTACTGTCTTCTAGATCCCAGATCCCTGACCTTCTCTCGCATCTCAAGTTGTGAAATCTGATGCTTTGAAACTAGACACATTCTGTAGGTTTCCCTGTTGATGTTTTCTGTTTGTCGCAACTATCGCCATTCAGATCAGACCCGATTGTAATTGGTGTATAAAAAGGACGCTGGAACATTCGTCCCCTTCCGCACGACGTGTCCAAGTTACTTATTGCACAAATTTCAAACCAGCTCAACCATCCTCGATATGCACTTCACCCACATCGTCATCATTTCCATCGGTCTCCTTGTTGCGAGTACATCTGCGTCTGTGCTCGTGTTGGAACCCCGTGTCGACGACCCCCATTGCGTTTCGGGAAAGGGGACCTCTTGCAACGTCAGACCATGTTGTGGCTCCAAAGGTTGGCAGTGTGTAAACAAGGGTTTTCTCAACAATGCAAGCCATTCCACCTACCAAATATTTGCCAGCCTCTGTCAACTAATTCATCGGAAATTACAGATATGCATGTCCAAGTGAAGGAGGCCGGACTATCGAGCAGGCCATGATGATTCTTCCGTTCGGGTGGATGATAGGGGATCGTGAGGTGGAAGAGTTGATGGATTGGTCCTACTCACGGTCTCTGACGGACAACGAACAATAAGTAACTCTATATAGCACGAACAAACTCTATATAGGTACAACAGGTTACAAGAAATACTATACCAAAGGGGGAGAAATGCCGCGCAGCTGTTGAAAAGCGAGGGTTCCATCATTGATGCGGATCTGATTGAAGTGTCGTGGCCGTCGTGAGTGAACGCAATCATGTGGTCGTCGTTGCAGACATACCAGCATAAGAGCTAAAAGAGCTTTACTTAAACCACGAGAATGCGAGCCGCATAGACGACAGAGACCTAAGTGAAGCGCATCAATGTTGACTCTGTGTGTGTGGCACGAGGAAAAACCTACATGCATAGAGATCAAGAATACCGTATAACTATGTTTGGAGTGTCCTCTGCACCTGTGGAAGATTTGATTGTTGTGGTGGGTATCACGCCCCCGACCTGCGGGTGTTAAGGTTGACGATGCCCACGTCTAATTCCATATCCCCCCCCCCTAAGCTGAAAGTGGCAGGGGGGAAAGACGTGTCCAAGTTGAGACGTTTCAAGGACGGGAGGAAGCACTAACAGTTTGTGACGAGATATATAGATTGTTCTGAGAGGACAGGGAGAACGTACCTGCGAACGGCGAACGAGCTCAGCATATGCGCCCAGGAAGTTCGATGTATCCATTAAGCTCCTCATCTTCCCTCTTGCAGGTTATTTCGCTGACAAGATATTCTCGCTTCATAGAGGCCGGTCTGTGAGGCCGGTATTGACGTGGTGGGATGGTCAGCAGTGATAGATATGCAGAGCTGGGAACGACCAATGAGTGGGAGAGCGCCTTGTTTTGAGGAAAGTGTGCAATACCGATATATACCAAGCCAAATCGCCCATTTTTCGGTGTTCTTCGAATTTGGTAATGATCTAGATGTTGTTGCCGTCCAACATGACTGGAATGCTTCTTATATGGGCGACAGATGGCGCCACGGTCCACGAGGATGGGGAGGGAGAATTGCAGGGAAAAGGGTCCGTCATTCAGCAGAAAAGTCGGGGCGGGAATCAGGCTTCAAACGCCTGCTCTCAGGGTTGGCATAGGAGGTCGATCTGTGTACGAGAGAGCTTCGGGCCGTCTAATGCCATCTCTTTCTGCCCCATGCTAAACGGTGACGGAAGAGACTGACGATATATGAGAATAAAGGCCAAAACGGAAGGACAACGGCATACATCTCAATTTCCCATTCCAGCATAATAAGTCCTCCTTCATTCGTCCCCTGGGCCTCCAGAAGATGATCACAGAGTTGTGGGGACAAATCATTCTGTTTGGAGAGATAGAAAAGACAGGGACATAAGGATGAGTAAATGGCGTACCGTCAGCCTTTAGTGTGCGACACATTGGATGTTCGCCAATTCTTATGGTATCTGTCTGGGGGTAAGGAAACTGAGCGGACCAATGTAAACAGAACATACGTTTATGAAGGACCCGGAGAAGATTGTCGGTTGGTGTTTGGAACAAAATTTCCTCGCATCATGGTGATGTATGGGCCAGTATGGTCGTGCTTTTTTGAAGTTCGACGTTCAACAGCCACCACGGGTGACTCCTGAGGCCTGAGGACTCTGCGCCATCCGAGCGTGTATAACGAACGATCTTAGGATCTGTCGTAAAATATATGTATGGATCCGGACAGCTCGACATAGCGATGTGCATTTCAGGCTAGAGTTCTGCCTTCGCCGAATCTCCTAGAGTCACATCGACTCAGCCATATTCAGCTCTACTCTCCTTCTTGAACGTCAGCCCGCAGGTCGCTTACGGTCGCCCACAGATGTCCCGAAGGGAAATCGAATTTTCTTCTCCCCTCGAACAAATCACTTGACATTTGACGTTGGACGAGCAGTTTTTCAAACGGTAGATGCATGGAGAATGTCAGTATCTGATCCTTTGGCTCCTTTCATTCATACCACCTCTCGTTGGATAACTTTTCCAGGATTCCGCCATTAGATCTCCCAGCACACCTCAGCTATTGGCACGACGATGCCTCACGGACTGAGATCTGCTGTAAGGTGGAACAGGTGAATGCCAAAAAAAAACTTTTGCACTTGAACGGCTGATTACAAGGCGCCTTGCAGCTCGTCGACACATACAACTTCAAGTACGAATTGGAACGGGTGAACGCTAATCAAGTCCTTGCCTCTCAACCGACTCATTTTAATAGGCCCTTCGACTTCAGGTGTTCTGTCTCACCGTCTCTCCGCCACCATCGCCTGTGGTGCCACATCTGTGCAGAATATTGCGGGGCATCGAAAATGGAGTGACATTGAGTCGAATTTATCTCGACCTAGATTCAACTTGAACTCTTTTGTTCCCGTCGGTATGCAAATCGATCGCGGTGGTCACTTGCCCATCAAATCAAATTAACATTCGCGCTCGAACGCTCGTGAATCCTTTTCAATCCTTCTTGCGCGACTCGGATGGGCAGGTTACGTTGAACCTTTACCCATCATTTTTCCTTCCATTTCACATGGTTGCGGCACACCTTATCAGCGTGTTTCACTCACGATTTCTTGCGGACAAGGCCAGTGGTGGAGTTGGGGCTGATCCAAAATGCAGAATTGGGAGGGATAAACGTCACCATCACATCGATTTCCCTTGCCTCGACCCAGGAAGACTGGGGGTCTGACATAAAAGATCCCTGCAGGGTAAAGTTGATTCCCAACTGCTTAGAAGATGTCCAGATCTAAAGGAAGGCGTCCAACAGAAATACCCACGAGTACCGTTGTCATAATGCTTGCAACTGACACCGCTATGACAGTGAATCCAACGATTTGCGTAAGGTAACGGGACGGCCGCCGGTGAACCGCTCACCATTCGCTTTGACATTCCCTGTGAGCGTAACGCTTCCTCTGACGAGCCCGAATGGATGGAAGGTCGTAACAGTTTGTTGTCATGTTTTCCGCTGACTCACGCCCAGTGCTTTCGAAGGAGTGATTCCGGCAGAGAACCGATGGAGACTTGGAGCATGGTGACCGCATTTGCTGCCGTCCATGTTTCGCCCAGTTTGTTTGCTCCCAATTACGAAAGGGTGGTTCCCTACCCCCAACCGTATTGCCGACATAGACAGACGTTCGACCGACCGGTGTGACCGCAGTCCCTGCGTTGTAGAAGCCGTGGGTTCCAGCTCCTAATTTTGAGTCCAAAATCCCCACCACTCTCGTATGTTCTGAAAACCACGACTCCCACTGTGCTTTCGAGACTACCCTGCAACAATTGATGACTTGTCTGCCTCAGTTCTATTGTCCTGCCTCGACACACCCTGCATGAAAAAGTCTGTCAATTTGGACGTCATCGGACGATTCATTCAAACCTTGAAGGTTTACACGCTTCGTTTTTTTTTTAAGATCTCCCACTGACGATCGTAATCTCATGTGAAGACTCAGTCCCACCCCGAAGGTTCCAGAAGGACTGCCGTAAAGTCGTAACGTGGCTGCTGTTAGGAAGCTTCCATGTTTTTTTTTGGCTGAAACGACTCCCAGGTCGCGTGGGACATGATGTATGAATATCGCGACGTCGAGGCTCTCGAGAATACTCATGAAAAATCCATATTTTGTCAGTGCTATGGCCTGCCTCGGCGAAGGGCAACGAAACAAAGATTCAGGATTGGAATTCTCAAACATGAGGGTTCACGCTCGCCGCTTCTCTTTAAATTGCCCACTGATTTTCAGTGCGGAAACTCCGAGTCGGTACCCGTTCTCTCGTAGGACAAAAAGAATGGTCTAGACTCTTCACAGGCTGCTGCATATCGTCTTCTCTCCAACACTGCATCTGAGATCCCTGACCTTCTCTCGCGTTACGAGTTCTAAAATTTGAATGATTCCAATCCAGACTCGTTCTGTGCGTTCCCCTGTTGATGTTTTGTGTTTGTCGCAACTAACGTCATTTCGTTTCATACCCAATCACTGGCGTATAAGAAGGACACTGGACGATTGGTCCCCTTCAGCACAACAAGTGTCCAAGTTATCGCACAATCACTCAAACCAGCTCAACCATCCTCGATATGCATTTCACCCACATCGTCGTTATTTCCATCGGTCTTCTTTTTGCGAGTGCATATGCATCTGCGCCCTCAGTGTTGGAACCACGCACCGAAGATCCCCAGTGCGTCAAGAAAGCAGGGAAGGCTTGCACGACGCATGGTTGTTGCCCATCTGCGAGCCTGAAATGCGATAAACACACGAACAGTAAGTTCACCTCGCCAGCCTACCAGAAATCTGCCTCTGTCAACTTGAACTGAATTCGTCACAAAATACAGCTTGCAAGTGATCCTAGACAAGTCAGGGAACTCAATAAAGCAGACTGCTCTTATGTCGGTGCGTCTGCAGTGATGACCCCACGATTGGGACACTCACGACAGCCAAATTCCGCATGAATGATAGAAGACTATTTGTCCATTCTCCCTTTTTTTGAGATTATCCCTGTAACCTGTTGTATTTATATCTCGTGTGATCGCGCGATTATCAAGTTATTGTTCGTTGTCCGTCAGAAAGTGTGAGTAGAACCAACCCACTAGCTCTTGAATCCGTCTCACAGTCGCCGGGCCAACATCCACTTGAACTGAAGGCAATCCCTTGCTCGATAGTCCGAGAATCCGAGTCGCATACTACGACAGGCATACGTACGTCCCTCGCTCTCCCATCCCGCGTCCTGCGCGAGCACAGTTGGAAGCGCACGTGGCATATGTGCCATACCCCTCAATACCCCTCCCCCGAGGTGCGTCAACAGAGGCAATGCACGGGTCGCAAGCAAGGGGGGACTTCACCCAGTCGCGGCATGATCATGATGTAACATGTTCATGAATCTAGACAAATTGGTATGCGAGCCCATGCCGTTCTCGACTCATATATCCCCCAATTGAGCAGCTGACGCCGTCCCACTCTTCTGGAACACCTTCCTGCCCTCCAGCCGTTTCTCCCGCCTCACCGGTTTCCCCTCCTCACTCTCCTGCTGTCTCATCTGCAGCTTCTTCTCCTGCCTGTCCTTACTCTCCTCCTGAACGATGGCCACGATGTTGGGACCACGAGGTGCATATGATTGGCGGTGAACGGACGGACCTTGAGGGAGAAATGGGGTCATGCCCTTCAAACACGTCGAGGAGACTTCTGGAAAGCGTACGCGACTGGACACGGCCTTTTGCGAGATGGAACCACAGTCCACTGATAGGCGAGTGTGACTAGCAAGATGATTCCGCCCAGAAAAACGACGTCCTGCCTCCAAATCCCCGATACCCCCCCTCCCCTCGACCCAGCCTCCCGATATTGGCCTTGTTTGTGTCGTTCTGTCCGTAGGCAGCCAACGGGTCAGAGGGAGGAGATGGCCAAGGTGCGACAGACATAGCGTTGATGTTGGCCTTGACCATGGCAGAGAGAGGTGGACGTCGGTTGCTGTGTTGGTGAACGGAGGGTCGTACACCTGGTTGACTTAGTACAGCAGGGACCTAGGTGAGGCGCATCGATGTTGAGTCGATGTCTGGCACGAGGAAAAAACGTACATAGTGATCGAGAGAGCCCTAAATCCAGGGCGTTGGGTATCAATATTTGATTGTGCTCTGCAATCGCGCATACCACCACATCTGTACCATTGCCCGCTCTCCCGCTCGCCCCACAGGTGCTCCAGAGATAGATGAAGGGGTGGGGCGTTTTCCAAGGACGGGGAGGAAGTGCTAAGTTTTGACTGTTGGTTTGTGATAAGATATATGAGATGTTCCGAGAGGACAGAGTGAGAACATACCCTTCGACGTAAGGTCTCGTCGTAGAAAAGGCTCCTTCCAGGTGGATGTTTTATGTTAGATACATATTGCTTCTTTCAATCTCTCTACGTTTGCTCTCAGGATGTTAGCATGGCTTGATGTCACGCCGAGCTTACATAATAAGAACTACTCCGCCCCGCTCCCACTCTCCATCTCAATACCTTATTCACATGTGGCAGGGACCCGCCCATCCGGCGGGTTACCCAGATCGCACTCAACACCCAGCACCCACAACCTATCCACCTCACCCTCTAGCGGGCCCCTACGAGTCCGAGGTGAAGCTGACCTCGAGACCTGGCTACCGGACAGGCTCCAAGTCTCCCCGTTGAAGCACACTTTTAGGATTTGCCCTTGGCGATCATCACCATCATATGGTGCGCCATTGATGTCATGGCACTGTGTGAGTAAATAATTATAGTCTTATCTCTGATCATCTAACTATGGTTACAGTTTCTCGGCGCGTGGTCGGATCGCCTGTCCCCAGTATAAAAGGACGACAGTGTCAATGAGTTTCGGCACTCCCATAGCTGGTCTATCTGCAAACCTATCAGGCTGCGCCTCCGCTCATAAATATTCTCTACCCAAAAAACTTCATCACCTAGTGAGTTCGGTCATCACCACCTTCATGTTAAAGTAAACTGAATTGCGCTCTCAAGAGAAAAAAAATGCGTTTTTCTCTCCTCGCCGCCGTTTCGGCCCTCACTCTCGCGACCTCGGTCGCTGCGTGCGTAGTTGTCTCAACATTTCTACTACTTATCAGAAAATGATATCTCCCTCGTTCCGTTCGTTCCAGCTATCCTACCGCTGACTACGAGTACGCCCTCGCACGGGGCATTGAGGACGGCAAGGCGCCGGCTCCACAACAAGGCTCAGACTTAAAGAGGAGCGGAGCGATAAGGAGGAAAGGGAGGGCTGGTGGTGGCGGCACAACTCCCACCCAACAGACGACTGAAGGGCAACCGGCAACACCCGGATCTAAAGGAAAGAGGGCCCTAGAGGCGAGGGACCTGGACGTTGAGGAGATCATCGAGATCATCGCGAGGGGGTACTACGACGAGTACTAGATGTGATTGATGAGGCAATGCAGTAGTCCATGTAACTAGTCTGCAATTTCGTGTACAACGTTGATTCGTTCTCGTCCCCCGACCAGTCTTCCAAGTGATCGCAGTGGTCGAGTTGTTTGTTCCGATTCGCGGGCACCCCGGGAGCTTCATCCTCGCGAGTTGACAAGTCTTATCATTCGAGTCAGGACCCATCGCGAGCATGGTATCGCAAAGGATACCGGGCTAATTCAGAATACACATCCACTAAAATGGCACACCTGCACTGCACGAACGACTCAGTCGTTTGTCAAAGTTGATTTGCAAGAAGATGACACTGGCTGATCTTATAGACACAAACCATAAGTCGTTGTTCAGGTTCTAGCTTGCTGGCTTCAACCATGACTAGGACGACATAGAAGTGAAAACCACGCAGGCCCCAACCTTAGCCTTGGTTGAAAAGGACACCAAAAAACATCACTGCAGTTGGGAGCCTTCACCAAGGCTCACCTAGGAAATCGTGAGTGTTGACCTTCCCGGTAATTCTGCGCTAGAGCCCTCTGTTGCAGAGACTCCGAAAGTAAAAGCCACCCGTCTTCGCTGTTATCATGAGTCGATGATCGCGGAGGAGTGGTTGGGCAAAGGATGACGTCGGGAGTCGGGACGCGCTAACATTACAACCAAATAGTAACAAAACACCAGCCATCTTCAACACCCCGCCCTTACCAAGATACTCCCAGTAATACTCCCCTGCTTTCTCGTCTCCTGGATCACCATCCCCACATCGACAAGGCATCTCGCCACCAAGATGTACAACTCCTCGTCCTCCTGGCCCCGATACACGCGCAGCCTTCTCCATCTATTGGCCCCACAGGACAAACCTCTCGAACTAAAGTCCCCGCCGCCCGAAAATCTGTACAGCCCACCACCACCGCACCATCAAACCCAACCCGACCCTACCAACCCCCTCTCTCACCTCGCGACCAACGTCCTCAGAACAGCCCTCCCAACCTTCCTAAAGCTCTTCACCATCCTCTGCACCCTCTACCTCATCTTCCGCACCGCATATCTCCTGCGCATCAAGAAAACCCAAGCCAAGGCAATCCGGAGAAAGAACCGTCCCAATCCCAACTCCGACGAGTCGAACGTGCGCCGCAAAACGACCGCTCTCGCCGCGGCCAAGCACAGGCCTAAACCCGCAGTATTCGACACCGCCAACAATGGCGGTTCGTGTTCGAGCGCGGAATACACTGGTGCCGTATCCGAGCCAATCATGAAAACGAGGACGCTCCGCACCCTTCCCCCCATTACCATCTTTATCAAGCACCACCACACGAACTCGACGCCATGCAAGAAGCCGAATCTGCCCTCCAATCCAACGCCAGCTACCAAGTCCTCTCCAACAACTTGAAAACGCACAGGCCAAGTCCGAAACCGGGTGTCCTGTCGAATGTAGATTGACGCGTCTCGTTTGTAACTATGAAAGGGACAGATACCCAGCTGGCAGAGTTTTCGAAGAGATGGACGACGTTCAGTCACTTGGATTACGCATATATGGAATCAGTTCAAATGAACCGCTAAACCCTTTTTACGAGTAACATCGCGTTCAAGTTTGATGCAATACGTTGCTGCCCCAATCCTATCTTCACGATACAAAAAAATACACTTTTGCTAATTGACTCTCTACTGCCGGAAAAACAAGAACTACAACAACTACTTGAAAAGGACGGAAAACGTTTATTTCACGCCTCCTGAATCTTCTTCTTGACAATATCCTTCAACGTCTGCCCGTCCTCCGCAAACTTCTTGATGCCCTCATGCAGCTTGTCAAACGCCATCGCGTCCTGGAGGAGCTCCCAGCGGAACTCGGGCTCATCGTTGATATACGAGACTTTGGGGATCGGCTCAGCTTGTGCGGCTGGAGCGGAGAAGACGCGTGAGCTGGACGCATATAAAGAGGGGGAAGCTTAACTCACCTAGGGGAGCGTCAAGCTTCTTCGGGACAGGGACCGTCGACGACTTGAGCTCTTCCAGGAGCGCGGGCGAGATGGTGAGGAAGTCGACACCAGCGAGGGCTTTGATCTCGCCAACCTGATTGGAAGAAATCAGTTCAGTGGGGTGCGGCGCATATATATGGGGGTATCACGCAGATACGCACGTTGCGGAACGAGGCGCCCATGACAATGGTATTGTACCCATGCTGCTTATAGTAATTGAAGATCTTCTTGACGGACTGCACACCCGGGTCGTCGTCGCCCTGATAATCCTTGCCCGTGTGCTTCTTGTACCAATCAAGTATCTGTCACCCCAGTCTTATCAGCAAACGTGCGTCGCGGGTATATATCTGACGACGGGCTTACCCGGCCGACAAAGGGCGAGATCAGGGTGACCCCGGCCTCGGCGCACGCGACGGCCTGGGCGAACCCGAAGAGGAGGGTAAGGTTGCAGTGGATGCCCTCGTCCCGCTCAAGCTCGCGCGCGGCCTGGATGCCCTCCCAGGTCGAGGCGATCTTGATTAGCACGCGCTCCTTCTTGATCCCGACGGAGTCGTAGAGCGCGATGAGCTCCTTGGCCTTGGATGGTGGTTTGTTCTTTCAGATATATCGCGATAATGGGGGGGAGGACAAACGCACCTTGGCTTTTGTGGCCTTCTTGTCGAAGGAGAGCCGGGCGTCGACCTCGGTGGAGACGCGGCCGGGGATGATGGCCAAGATCTCTTTGCCGAATTCGACGAGCTGATTTTGTGGCGGGTATTTAGAGGGTGGATAAGAAATTGGGAGAGACGCACCAGTCTGTCTACTGCAGCGCTGGTCTGGGTGTCGACGTCACCGCCCTTGCTCTTGCCGTATTTCACAGCGATGTCCACGAGTTTGGCGTAAGCGGGTTTGTTGACGGCGGCTAAGATCAGAGAAGGGTTCGTGGTGGCGTCCTTATCAGAATGAACGTTGGTTAATCCAGCTCGCTAGTGTCGGCGTTGGATGGACTTTACCTGGGGCTTGTACGCATCGATCGCTGTCATGGGCCATGATAGGTGAGTGCAGTGGATCTAATGAGGGGGGGGACTTACATGCAAAGTCGCCAGAGTCGGAGACGACGATGGTGCCGGTCTGTTTGAGGTGGTCGAGAGAGGTGGTCATGGTGGATGTAGGATAGAGAGAGCCAGGTTGTTGACTTACTCATCGATAATTCAAAGGAGGTCACGTGGATATGATGTCAAACTCGGAGCGGAGTCCGGCCAAAGCGGAGCCGACAAGTCCGTCTGACCGGTGAGTACTGGTCCTTACAAGAAATTCGAGGTTGCAACGCCGATTCAACTTGAACGTCTCTACAATCCAAAACAGCGACCCCGGCTACGGACAATGCCATAGAAGCCTACCTACTACCCCAGCGACGCCTGCACGTCAAGAGCTTCGATTGAATTCAGCATTTCAAAGCAAGAGGAACAACGCGAAGCCTACTAGATCCTATTTCAAAACGTTCAGTCATGGTCGACGCTTTGCATTTGCGTTCTTCCTCGTCACCGGTACCGGTAAGGGCACACACAGCATACCAACAGAGTATCGAAGCCCCGGGAAATTGGCGCCATCCCACCATCCCACATCCTCGGTCCTTAATCTCGGTACATACTTCCGTTGTTGGGCCTTTAAACCTCGTCTATCAATGTTTCCGGTGCCTGTTGCAGGATTGTATACCGATGAAACGGTTGCCAAAAGGACTGGTGCATGTACGTGCTTGAAATCTCATATGCTGGCCTGGCTCTCCTCAATTACGGGCTCGCGCCCGCGCAGGATACGAAAGACAAGATATCATGGGACGTTGACGATGTGTAAATTGGCACCCCAGGGGTTGTTATGCCACCTGTCCTGACAGTGTGCTTTGGCGTGGTCAAGTAAACTTTTGAGGCCCCACCTGCTGGCTCCGCACCTCATGAAGTTCAGACGGTAGCGGAAGCCAAACCCTTTATGGTATGTAAGCCTATCTATGTATCCCAAACCCTGCCAATTTATTTCCCCTGCATTACAGCTTCAAGCGGCTCCTGGTCGTTGAAGGCACAAAAACTCAGGACGTCGGGTCTCGGAGATGATCATCTGCCGTAAGTCTCGTGGGCGTCCACGTCTGACAAAATGCACCACGTTCCAGGTCAAACCAACACGTTTTAAAACCACATATAACGGCATCGTTATGTACGTATCGATGCGGCAGAATTGCCAATTACTGCTTATCCTCCGTTCGCAGAGGTCACCATAGGCGGTGAAAAGCCATTTCCGAGTCCCGAGATAAGCATCTTGCTTCTCGTTGCTTGACATGGAAACGGATGAGTTTGCAAGCCTCACGGGTTCCGAGTCGGAAGGCGCCCAATGACGTTCCATTACCTGGCAGCTGATACGAGATAAACGGTTTTCCAAGAGTTCGCCCCCCCTCCCGAACCGAACTACCTACATACATATCGCCAGACGGTATCGAAATCGTCATGGCTTCCAGCCACTTTCGCCCCGGCCCCTCACGATCGGCCGTGCTTTGGGATTAGAAGAGTATGGTTAGCTCGGTTACAACGGGGTGTGATTGGTAGACGTCGTCTGAGCGAGAACAAGGCCTGCCTTTTTCTGCATGCATCGTGTTGTGATCAGGAACCCGACGCCAATCCCCGGGCCTATTCACTGGTACGTAGTTTCCATACCCTTGCCACCGTGACTCCGGTAGGTATGCATGTATAGACATATGGGTCCGGACGTTCAGAAGGATGTAATCTCAAGCGGCCCCCCTTCAAAGTGATTTCTCGGAACCACTGCGGCATTGGAAGCTTGTTGCTCCACATCAGCAGTCAATCGGGGCTTCCAGAAAATACAGTTTGAGCAAGGTTTTCCAAATTAGCTCTAATCACACTGACAGAGATCATGGCGTGGCGGTGGTTTCCTGGGTCCGGGAACTCGGACACGAAGTGTCACAGTCAGTTCATCGACGATATATTAAATCCTAATACCAGCGCTGTGTCGGATGCAGATGCGTTAATTGCCAAGAACAGATCGCATGGCAAATATGTGTGATTGTCGATACGACTAGTTTAATAATACTGTACCTGGGCTGCCTCTTTTGCTCAGTCGGCGGTGCAAAAGAACGCTGTGCAACTTCGAGTTCGACAGCACCTGAAGTACAAGATTATGTCGA
The DNA here is from genome assembly GCA_963565915.1 of Entoloma clypeatum. Lineage (NCBI taxonomy): Eukaryota > Fungi > Basidiomycota > Agaricomycetes > Agaricales > Entolomataceae > Entoloma > Entoloma clypeatum. Next base: position 2,911,327 of record OY751496.1, read on the forward strand.
ACTTTCATGTACTACATACACGCTGCCCGCGTCCGAATCTGTCGAGAGACCTGACTCGCGCAGGTGGGCCGCAACGGTTGACGCGCAGTTGCCTAGTCCGCGGGTCGGTGCCATTCAACGTTCCTGAATTATCATCCCTCGATGTCGTCGACGTCACGAGAGCGCCCAAATGGTTTGTTGAAGAGCGAATATTTTTTATTGGATGCCTTCCCGTAAGGTTTAGAAACGTAGATATTGATTCTAAACCAGTTAAGCGAGGTTAGCCGAGATCACGCTTGCCAAATGGGTCGCACCTGTCATCGGACTTTGAACTGCACCCTCTTCTAGACTTTTAATCTGGAACACATGCCCCCCCCCCTCATCTAGTTCAAATTCTATGTTTCTAAATGTTTGTCAGCATATTCATCGCCCGCGACCCCAGTTCCTGATCTCGCTCTTGATGGCGATGCTCGACATTCCCTATTGTCGATAGCTAAAGCCTGTTCCAATGCCCGTAGTAGGGTCCCATATGACACAGAAAATACTTATAGCACCTTAAGATGATCTTCCTTAGCCGGAAAGCCATGAACCAGCCTACATTCAGCCCATATGCTTCAATGACTCTGCTAAACCCCGCGTCAGGACTCTCCGACCAGACACGCTATGAAAGAAATGTGCGCAACGAGTACATACTATCTATAAAATGGTTTCTCAATACTCAACAAGTTGAGAAATGTCATGAACCCACCTATAGACATGCTTCATCACTCTGGAACTGTTAACACGTGATCTCGGTGAAACGGCACAACAATTTTGCTGGATTTATTGGCCTTGATGAAAAAAGTGTTTATGGTTTGGAAACCTAGACCTATATTATTCAGACTCCGCTCGCTTATCGATTTAGAAAATAATCTAGGATTCTAAACCTTACGGGAAGTCATCCATTCTTCTTATTTTTAGATATTTAGAGCCTCACCGCCTCAGGCCCCTAACTACGAGTTAGCAAGTTCATATGAGCCGAAAAAGAATTCATGTGGTACTCTGTTACGGCTGGGAGGAGCTCTGAAGGTGGCGCGATGAGAAATGCAGTGAATCGTGGACTACACAGCAACTGACGTATGTCGTATGTACATAGCTCGTAAGTATGTATCATGCTGTTGGGTTTGTTCAGTTTATTTTTGTTGCATGCTGCAGAGACAATTCCTGTGGTTCAAGTTAGTTCCTCCGGAAGGACTACTTACTAGACCAGATACCAGATACCTATGTCCTTGGTGAGTTGTGAGCGGCGTTGCCACGCGACGTGGGAGCTGGAGACCGCGTAGGGACCTTGTTTCTTTGTTTTCTTTTTTCTTTTTTAGATAACGGCGGCGGAGAGATTTCGTCGACGATCCCCGGTGCTTGGTCCTCCGTCCGGAGGGACTCGGAAGGAATGAGGGATCAAATATACATACAGTACCGATACTACTTCCACTGTAATTGTAATTGTAATCTAACCCAATGTTCCGAGCAGCGATATCGATATGTGGGTCGCAGTGGGGTTTTCCCGTTCATCAGTATTCCTAAGACCCCGTTGGCACGGTGGCTTTCGTTCCTTTTTTTTTTTTTTTTTTTTTCATTTTATTCATTGTCAAACATGGAATAGCGTTAACTGCCAATCGATCGGGCCCGACAGGCCCGCGACCATGACAGGTAGTACTAGGGTTGCTGTAGGTCCCATTTTAAGGGTATAGTTGTCGGGTGGGGCACTGTCGCTGGTAGCTTAAAAGGACCGAGTGGTGCAGGGGTGGACTTAGGCAGGGTATACTTCTGCCACAGCGGCATCCGTCCTTATAACGTGGACTTTGGGAAGAACAGCATGTCGAGGTATCCGATGAGACAAACGCAGATGCACATGCCCCCCGGACCCGAACCGCCATGCATAATTTTATATGATACGCCAGGAAACACCATGAACGCGCAATCGTGGGCACCGAATGTCTGGAGGATCCGGTGCGCTTCCCTCCACTCATATTTTTCTTGGATGGTTCCCTTCATTCAGTGACGCGCCAACGCCAGATTCATCCTCAACTACAAACGGCTCCGGTACCGCACGAGATGGGTCCCGCTCCCCGACGTCGAGGCGACGCTCATCAATCTCCGCGCACCGCCCTCCTCGCACCGCCCCAACGGGATGCCAGTCTATGCGCTCCCTGCCATCATCGACCCGAGGCGCAACGAGGTCGTGGCAGGCGCGACGAAGATCGCAGAGTACTTGGAGGCAGCTTACCCGGCGAGGCCGGTGTTTCCGGAAGGGTCCCGCGCGGTGCAGACGTTGTTTGTCCACTGGGCCATGGAGGTGTGGGCGACGCCGTTATTGGTGGCAATGGCGCCGGTGTCTTTGGGCGAGCTCGGGGAGCGGAGTCGGGAGCATTTTCGACCGGGTGCGGGGTTCGTTCCGAGTCAACAGCAGAAAGAGCAGGCGTGGGCACAGATGAAGGAGCAGTTTGATTTTCTGGCGAGGGTGCTGGATAAGAACTCGCCGGCGGGGAACGGCGATGGGACGGTGGTTATGGGGAAGGAGGTGACATATGCAGATTTTGCGCTGTGTTCGGTGTTGGTGTGGATCAAGAGCATGGCGCCGCCAGAGTGGGTGAAGGTGAGGACGTGGAACGGAGGAAGGTGGGAGAGGTTGTGGCATAGGTGTAGCGAGTATATGGACGAGTATTGAGTTCCTTGCATTTGTCGGTTTGCTAGTGGTCTTTTTTCCCTGTCATGGTTTTAGATTTCGTAGTTTAGATGCTATATGGATTGATAATGCGTACCTCGTTTAGTTGTCGAGATCGGCGTTGAGGGTATCCGCGCGCCAGTTCGAACTGGCTCCTCCTACCAGAAAATGCAATTTGGTCGATACGGGTGCTTTTTGTGGGCGAAATTCCCTGGTGTACTACGAGGTCAATGTGTAGAGCTCTCCTGAGGTGCTGATCGTCAGTATTGAAAAGTGGAGTCATGTCACGTATTTTGTTGTTCCAGTGCAGGCGAGAAATGCCAAATTGTCTCAGGCACGCGCGGTCCACTTTTGTCGGATGAGTATGGGGGGCTCGTGAGGTAATCCTTGTTGTAGCTGCGAAGTTACGTATAAGTAAGAACCTTGTCATGGGAGCAAAAGAATGAAGTCTGCTAGCCACCCTTTGAGTGACCTGGGCCTGGTTCGAACGTGCTCGATTCCACCTGACAACATTTCATACTGCTGGTGGGGAGTTATCCTTTTGCGTTGCCGTAAGGTATTCAGTGCGACTCGGATCAAAAAAACAAATTGGTAGACCTTCCTTGCTCTTCCTCAGGTCGTCATCTCCACAGGGGAATGCACGTCGCCTTTCATGCGGAACCAACGGCTTCAAAGTGATATTCTTCTGAGTCACGGTCATCGTAGAGAGAATTAGGTAGATTTCATTGCACGTGTTGCCAAGTGTTTTGACGCCGAAATTTCCTGTATGACCCTGGTGTATCGCGCTGGTCACCCTATGGCCACCTCAAACTCGTCTTGCTCCCCATCGTCCTCCGCAGTGACCATCCCCATCCCCGGAAAATCCATCCTCAAACGTCCGCCACCACCACCGACCTCGCTCCTCTCGCGCATCACCCGCTTCCTGCCCACCCCCACCCCGTCACAACCCAGCAGCACGGATGAGACGAGGCCGCTCAAGCGGGCACATTTTATCCTGCCGCGGATCGCGACCGTGTACCCGATATCGTCGCTGAGCCCGCCGTCGACGCCGAATCTCAAGGAGGAGAAGAAGGCCATCGAGAGCCGGGAGGCGGAGCGCAGGAGACGGGTCGTGAGGGCGAATTCAGTCGGGGGGGAGAGCGACGGGGACGATTGGTGGCCGCTGGACAAGGTCGAGTCGTTCTATAAAGAGTGTTGTGCTGGGTGCGACGAGAAGCCGGATCCAGCCATCACTTTTGCATTCAAGGTGCGTTGGAATCATACAGTATCTATCTGCTCTCCTGTTCACTGTGTCTCATAGCATGCCTCCTCGAGCTCCCCCCGTTCAGCCGACTTTTCTGGCGTGCAGCTCAACGTGGTCTCGGCCTCAATATTGTCTGATGTCTTTACTATTGAGTGGGGGCTCCGAAAGTTGGTCTTTCGCGAGTGTGACCTTGACGACCAGGTGTGTTTTGGTCACTGACACTCAGTACATCTGGATTCATGGTGGAACTAGACACTCAAACCGATCCTGCACGCGTTGCTCATCCCCGACTCCCTCTCGTTCCTCTCTGTTGCTTCAAATCGGCGGCTGAAGACACCCGCGTTCCGACTCATTGGAGCATACGTCGCCAAGGTACGTTTCCAAGCTAGCAACGCCTCCTCATCCTCACCCATTCCAGTCGAGGAGCATACAATTCCTCGACCTGTCACAGAACAACCTGGACAAAAAGTCGGTTGAACATATCGTCGCAGCTCTTACGGCGGCACCAGATTTAGGCCTGGTTTCTTTACGCTTGGACGACTGTGCTCTCCGGCCAGCGTCACTCGAGACCCTAGGTACACGCCTTCAGTCTCCACCATATCACATTACACTAAAACCATCACCCCAGCCCGTGCCGTGCGTACATCCTCCCTGCGCAACATCTCCATGCGCCACAACCGCATCAATGCCACCGGTGCCGTCGCCCTCGCCCTCATGATCCGCGACTACCCCGACGTCGTCCCCTCCTCCCTCTCCTCCCCTAGCTCCTCCTTTTCCGGCACCCCCTCCTCCTCCACCACATCCTCCCCCACCTCCTCCGTCCTCAGCCTCCCCCTCTCTCCACCCGCCCCCGCACTCACCCTCCCCACCCTCCCCGCCATCATCAACATCCCACCGCAATCCGCACCCGCACGTGCCGGGCCCATCCTGCCTCCCCCACGGCACCCAAGCACCCAGCCCCTCCAAACGACATACACGCCGTACGTCCCGCGCGCACGCCGTGGCCCTCCCACGACGCCAACACCGGCGCACGCGCTCCCGGCCTCACGCCCTCTGCATGAGATCCCGCTCATCACGTCGTCCTTGCAGGGGGGTGTGACGACGCGCCATCCGATCGTGCCACAGAGCGCGGCGCCCGTGATGACGCATTTCGAGCATGGATCGCGAGGAGGGCAGGGACAGCAGCAGCACCAGCAGAGGCCCCACGACACGGGTCCGAGCGCGGCGCTGCTGGACAAGGTCAGGGCACTCGATGCGTTGCCGCGTCTGGGCGCGTTGAGGACGCTAGACCTGAAGGGTAATGATCTGAGGGTACGTTATTACAGTTTTGGGTTTTTCAGTATGTGTGGCTGATTTTGATTCCCCTAATGTTAGACGGGAATCACGTACATCGCGCAGGTGTTGAAGAGGAATCGGACGTTGAAGGTGTTGAACCTGAGCGAGAACAAGCTGGACGTAGCGGGCCTCGTTGCCATCGCTGAGGCGCTCGTGAGTTTCTGGACACTTGACTGCTACATATGTCGACCCCTGACCTTGGGAGGCGCCAGAAATACAACTCGTGCCTTGAAACGCTCGACCTCAGCAAGAACCCCTGCTCTGGGCCCGGTCTTGATGGGGTCCGTCAACTTCATTTCCCCACATTTCTCCGTTACCTAACCTCAACCCCACAGATCCAATCCCTCCGCACGGCATTCACGCTCAACACAGCCCTCAAGCGGCTTTTCCTTTCCTCGACCTCGCTCACCTCGTCCGGCGCCATCGCCCTCGCCGAGTTTCTGCCCGAGTCGGCGTCGCTGCTGCACCTCGACCTCACGATGAACAACATCGACATCGCGGGCGTGATGGCTCTCAGCTCAGGTCTAAAGGCGAACCACGTGATGCGGTGCTTGGATCTGAATATCCCGCCGGGGGACGAGAAGTTTGCGAGGTGAGCGCTCCTCCACGTTGTGGGTGTTGTGTGTGATGCTGATGATTTTTTTTTTGCCTTGTTTTGCTCTGTTAGGATGTGCAGGGACATACTCAACTCGTGCGTGCGCAATACGGAAGAGGCGGAGCGCGGGGGCGGTGCGAGTGCGAGCGGGAGGGGTGTGGGTAAGGGTGTGTGGGGCATGATTGAGGAGAGCGAGCTGGCAAAGACCATCAGGCTCGGGGAAGAGACTACGGTGCGTCTTTTTTTTTTTGCGCGTTTTTTTCCCATCTCTTTTTCTGGTGCTGACTTTTTGTCGCGACGGGGACAGCCCGTGACCAGCGTCATCGCCCGCGCACAGACGTGCATCGTGCAGCTCACAGAACTTGTGTCATCCTACGACGTGACGCCGCCGGCTTCGACCACCACTTTGCCTCTCAAGAGAACGCCGCCTCTGCCCCTGCCGAGCCCAACGTTGGCCTCGCTGGAAGAAGCGAAGAAGACGGCGAGGAAGCTGGCTGACGAGCTGGGTGTGACGATACAGCGGACGGAGGACCCGGGGCAGATTGAGGAGCTGTTGGAGCTGCATGACCAGATTATGGCGCTGCTTTCGGAGCTGGCGACGACGACGACGCCGAGGGCTGTCACGGGTGGTAGGAAGCTGCATGGGCTTGGGATCAGCCTTGTTAGGGTGGGCTCGGATGTAGGAGTGGGAGTGAAAGCGAACGGGCACGTGAATGGGAGGGTGGTGGTTGGGGAGGAAGAGGAAGAGGAAGAGCCGACGACGCCAAGGGTGGATAAGGGTAAGGGCAGGGCGGAGCCGGAGCCGGAGGAGCATGAGAGGGTCGTGTTGAGCCCAACGTTGATACTCGAGACGACGGCGGCGAGTTTGAGTTTGGGAGAGTCGGAGTCGGAGGATGAGGATGAGGATGAGGAGGGGGCGGTGTTGAGGTATGTGCCTACGGGGGGAGTTGAGGATGCCGAGAGTGCGATGGACCGGTAAGGTTCTTCGGTTTGGGAACATACATTTTCGCTGACGGGACGGACACAGGTCGAGGAGCTGGGTCGAAGAGGAAGGCGAGGTGTTTAGGAAGGGGACGGTGTTGCTTGGTCCGGAAGAGATGGAGGGGGAGTATGCGGGAGAGGAGCTCAGGAAAGAGGTGGGTTCTTCTTCCCCTCATCTCAATCATTTCATTCATTGTTCATCTCCCCTCATTTTCCTGCTGCTGCTGTGTGTAGCTCTTGGAAGCGATGGTCGACCGTCCACCGCCGCGGGCTCTCACAGACGAGTTTGGACTCGAGATCGTTCCGGACCAAGAGCATCCCGCGTCGTCTTCGCCGAGTCTTACCTCTTCCATCACTGGCGCAACAGATAACAGCAAGCCCCCGCCTAGGCCGTATGTCCCGAGGCGCGGGTCGTCGTCGTCGAACTCGCTCATGTCACCGACGGTGCCGCATTCTGCACCAGCAACGGTTGGGTCGGGCGAGTTTCTGTTGAACAGCCCTACGATCCCGGTGTTGTCGAAAGGCGCAGGGGCGGGTGCGGGTGCGGGTGCGGGGATCATGCCGTCGTTGTCGAGGATTCGGACGAGTGGGGAGATTCAGTGATGTTACGTGTACATTTTCCTCGATTTTCGGACTCATCCTTCTTTGCTATCCTCTTCCGATGCTGTTCTTTGTGTGTGTGGCGCTGACTTGAACGGGTTTTTTTGAGTTGGGTTTGATACCAGTACTGTGTTGCGGATGGAGGGATCTTTCGTTGTCTATATTACATACGCCGTTCTTTCCCCCCCGTTTTCTTTTCTCACCTCCCTTTTTCTTCTTTGAGATCGATAACCTACTACGATTCAGGAGTGGGAATGTTGGCATTGCTTGAAACTTGATGTACGTCCTGTGAGAGCCCCAGTGATTCCAACTCTCTAGAAAACAAAAACATGATGGAAACAATCCAATAGGTCGGAAGAGGGGACAAGGCGGCATTCTTTCTGAAACAACTTCGATCTCGCAGCGCGCCCGTTCAGGAATTCGATCAAAGTCTACCTCGTTCTTGTCTCGTACGTTCGCCGACTTCGACGACCCTGGATTGGACGAAAGGGCGGAAGGGCTGGCGGGTTAGAGTTTTGACGAACAGGAAATAACGGCTCTACAGTGTGATCAGACCAGACACTATTCAAGAGGGAAGTAGGAACTCTGATGAACGCAGCACCAGGGACCCCATTCAATTGATGATCGCAGGCTAACGTTCCAAACATGAACCATACGCTTATTCACGGTGAAGATATTAGAAAACAAAATCAAAACATTGGACAGTCCCTCCCTCAACGCCGCATCTACCTCTCCAACATGAAAACCATCCATCCAAACCTCCTTCCTCAATTCCCCAATCCTATTGAGTAGGGGATCTCCCTCCTCGCGCCGCAGTTACCAACCAGAGGGGTTCAGAATCCACATTCCATCACATCCCGCTATAAGCAGCCTGATCAACAGAAAATCATGCGAAGCAAGTGGGGAATATCTGGAAAAAAGAATGGGTCAGGACGAGGCGATGACACGTTCGCGAGGACTTACTGCCAACCAGGACAAGAGCCGAAATGCCTCAATGAGGGGGCTTCATTCTGCAAACCTGCACATTTTCAATTCAGTTGACAGAGGCAGATTCTGATTATCAGTGAGCAACCTGAAGAAGGCGGGTATCGGTATGAACCTTCAAATCTGACTGATCCCATAATAGTATTCCAACCTCAACACGAGACAATAGCGGCAGTGGGGCACAGGAGTTGCTGATTATTTCGAGGCGGCAGTCTTCAGGCCATACTGGTGGCGGTGTCGTTTCAAACAAAATCAAGGCTCGGTGAGTTTGAGAAAAACACGGGCAGCGGATGCGGTCGCACGAGATAGCTTCCTGATGCTCAGATGAGCCGAAATGAGTAAATAAAGACTTATGAGTTGTGAGTACTAACCGGGGTAGAGAAATTGACGAGAAGATTACACATGAGTGCGATGAGGGGTGAAAAAGAGTAGCGAGTTTGCGGAGGGTCAAACAGTCAGTCATTTCTTTCGCATTAATGGGCACACCTCAAGTTCTAAATGTTCGATGGATGGTAAGCTGCGGTGGAGAGTAAGTATCGGAGATTTGGTGGCTAGTCGGACGGATACATCAGATCCTGTTGTTTGCTTGGGAGAATCAAGGGAGAATTACATACAATGCAGTGATTCTGAATTCATGTATTCCCCGTGCTCACGCGGGAACGGGGAGGCAAGGGATGTAAACTTGTTTGTGATCCCATCGAACGGAGCGTGGTGTCATCACTGGTACTGGTTCTGTTATGCATCAGAACCTTGGGTACTTGGAGAGCTTACATTGCGTGATGTCTTGAGTTTGGGTATTAGCGCGAACGCGTGTGGAAACATTACGTCAAACACCGCGCCGGACATCGCCGGCAATTTCTTTTTCTAAAAAAAACTTGAACTCCAATAGGAAATGCAGGGAAGAGGGGGAAGGCATTTTTCTTTCTGAAACAACTTCGATCTTGTGACTCGTGAGTAGGGGAAGAGATTTTTTTTTTTTCTGAAACAACTTCGCCCTATGAGACCGAAAAAATCGTCCTCGAAGGAGTTCGGTGCGATCCAAGGGTCTGGACCAGTCCCCAGTTCAGGCCAAAGCGGTCGAGCGCGGCGCGGGGAGTCTAATCAAGAACTGCCCACGGACCTCGTTCTTGCCCCCGTTCCGACGCCGACTTCCACAACCCAAGGGCGGATGGTGGGTTGGTTCCACAAACGATTTCTGAGGTTCTAGCGAACAAGGAACAACCACTTTACAGCGTGATCAGACCTATCTATCAAGGGCCATAGTAGCGAAAAAGTAGGAACTCTGATCAACGCAGCACAACCCCACTTGAGGAACACAAATCCAAATCTCCCTGGCAACAGAACCGTATGTACTCATATGCTTCGTTTGGTGCGATAAAAGACATCAAAACCCCCGTTCCTCCCTCAACGGCGCATCCACCTCTCTAACACGAAAAAACAGGCCCTTCTAACCCCCCCCCCCCCCCCCCCCCCCTTCCTCGATTCCCCAATCCTAACGATTGAGTAGGGGACCTCCCGCGCGCGGCAGATTACCCCAAGAGGGAGGGAGGGAGGGACCTTCAAGCTTCCATCGGTGACTCGTTCGCGACGACTTACTAAAATAGTATAGATGAAGCATCATGGGGGATGTCGAGACAAGGTATCCACATAGAGAGAAAAGAAGACAAAGACAGTTTACAATCCAATAAAAAAAATATCCAGAAACCCATGTCGAGGCAGCTTGAAAGAGGCGAAACAAGAAAGATGGCGTTCCAAATCTTCAGCTTTGTAGAGAGACGGTGAGGGAGCGTTCCTAAAGTTGAAAATGGGGAAGGGGGGGGGTAACGAGATATGGACCAAGCCGCCCAGAAGAAGAACGAGAGTCGGAATCGAAAAAAGGAATCATGATCAACGACCGCCAGAGACCACGACGCGATACAAAGTTGCCCTCCACAAAACCACGCGCTGAACCGAGGCACACATATCTGACCAAATCAAATAATAAAAAAACGTACCCAACGGCCATCCAGTCTCGGCTCCCCCGCCACCCGGATCCCCTCAGTAACCGGAACGCACAACGCAGAACCAAAGTCCCACCGACCACGCGGGGCCTCATGGCGCCACTCATCGATAACCTCATGCGCCCGCGATTCCGAAGGTACCATCTGCGCCTCATGATGGTAATCCACCACATATGCGGGGAACACGTTCACCACATTTCCGGTCGAGTTGAACTGGGGACGGGGGATGGGGATGGGGACCGAGAATACGGGATTCCGGCGACCGGGGGGAGGGCGGAGGACTGGAAGGAGCGTAAAGGCTTCTTGGTGACGGCCATTCACCTCCCACGTTTGATTGTGGATGAGGATGTGGTAGAGAGTGTCCGAACTGAGCGCGCGTGAAAAGCGTGGTCGGGGGGGCATCCTGGTTGATGTGGTAGAAGAGGGTGTGCCGTTGGAGGAGGTCGTAGGCGGCGTAAGGAAGATCAAAGGTGGTATTGGGAAGGGCTCTGCGTTTCTGCAGAAGGCGCGCGCGCTGGTGAAACCATAACACAGATAAGAGCCAATTTTGGACGTGGGGGGGGACTGCAGACTCACGAAGCATCCGATCACGCGATAAACGCCATAGGCAACTGGAGGCGCACATATTATCTACATGATATCTCAGTGTAAACGTGATTTGGCGGGGAGATGGTCGCTTACAAGTTGTTTCGTGGATTCTAGCCGTCCCAGATAGGCCGCGGTGTAGTAGTAGTGCAGGACGATTGCTTCCCACACGACATTGGCTGCGATCTGTAGATGTTGATCGACGTCGTGCTGTAAATACCGATATATGGCGGGAAGAGACTCTTGGACGGACTCGAGCATGCGCGGAAGAAGCTCAGAGAGGCAGTAGAAGGGGAGGTAAATGCTGGTCAACATCATGGAGAAAATCGCAGTTGATACGTTATTCAAGAGCGTGGTGGCATTCAGGACGCGATTGACCGTCGAGACTCCTGCAGTTGAGGAAAGGCGAATTCCTCATCAATACGACGACCTCTAACACTCTCCGAGGCGCCGTATAAAGGATGGCTGATCCCACCATCACAACGAAGCAAGGCCGGATGGCCCAGTAGAACATAAATCTTGGAAGCTTCTTCCCGAACCTAAACAAGAGAACTGGCATCCTGACGATGAACTTGAACGTGCCAATTACGTAGGACGGGAAGTTAAAGATGAAGCGGATGGTCAGGGTGTACGACAAGGCCATGACGAGGCACATTGCGTGCGATGGAGGGGGATCAAGATACGGGAGGATATCCACCGCGATTGAATCAATGTATGGGTGGAGGAAGCGGGAGAGAGATTCCGCATTTGCTGGATAGAGGCAGTCCTTGAACACCCATGGTAGCATAAGCTCAGCGATGGGACCGGCTAGGACGGCGAAGGGGACGAAGGGAACGTATCGCATGGGTATGGCGACTCGGTGGCTCAGGTGCTTTTCAAAGAGACGACTAAGCGGCCTGCCGAGATAGCGCCGAAGGCAGTTTTTCCAGACGTACTTGAGGATAGCCGGAAGGGCCATAGAGCAGAGGAGAAGCGCGAGGAACCGCCATGCCTATTCACCACGACGCGGGACCGGCATTAAGAGAGCTTCGATGTCGGGAGGTGGTGGCGGAGGTGGTGGTGAATCAGGAGCTGGAGATGAGTCACCTTGACTAGGATTTCCGATAGGCTCGTCTTTGGAAGCACCAGGGCCCGAGGGAGGAGGATCAGAGCCCGGCGGCGAAGGAGGTGGAAGAGAGCTATCGTCACCCGCTGGTGCATCGTCTTCGTCGGGGAGATAAGCGAATGGCGGGGAGGGATCAGAACTGGGCAGGCTTGTCATGACTGCAGTCCGACTGAGTCCGACTCTGACTTAGTCGTTATGACTTGACTATGATTGACTAGTCCGACTGATCAAGGGTTTAACCATGTAATAGTACTATATATGGTATGTCTGATTCTCGACTCGACATCTGACAGTACTTGGCGGCAGCAGCCCCAGCCTCAGATGCCAACAAGGTCTCATATACCTCCATCTCCCTCTCTAAGTTCCCTATTCCACTTTCCAAAAGGATCCCATCACATGCAACGACACATCTGCACTATTAGTATCTGTTTCGGTGGGATATATGAAGAGTTTACGCAGTGGTATGGATTTTTTTTCGTGCTGGAAGAGATTGGGCAGGCAGATGAGTGGATGGTGGGTTGGGGGTCGCACTGGTGGTAGTGGGGCAGGTAAGTTGTCATCATCAGGCATGTTTGCAGCGGTAGCACTCGCAATAAGTTGCTGCGAAAGTTGATCAAAGTTTAACAGGCCTTTGGAACCATCAATGCCAACCTCCAAACTATCAGAGCCGTAAGACCAGCTGCGTGAATGTGAGATAGGTTTAAATTTAGAAACGCGACATTGCATCGACGGCGTAGGGCTAGCTTCATCTTGCGCGCGGTTTCTGAGATCGGGGAAAACAAGTCGGTCAGAAAGAAGGGGGCATTGAAAGTATCGCCGTTCGACGAGTATTGAGGAACTGTACATGCGTACACGTTGCGTACGCGACTCTTCAATGACCAATGGCCGGTTACTCAGACACAACCGACCAGCAGGCCGGTTTGCCTTGACTAGTCGTGACTAGTCAGTCGGAGTCAGTTGTAATGAAATACCCGACGTAGGCAGCCCAAAGGGCGCTCAAGACGTATCGGTATGAAGGCATAGTGGAAGCTCTACTGACCTGGTTAAGAGTAACTATAGAGAATCTAGAAGCTATACTAGCTGGTTAGTTAACTCAGAGAACTGGGGTGTTCAAGAAGTTAGGATTCATCGTACTAAATACATGGGTATTTATACTAATCCAATATGCGCACGGACCATTGTACAAACAATGTATAAACAAGTCATGCGTCCGTGGTTGTACCATAAACTCACATATATGGTAATAGTGACTTATAGTCACTTCCTGTGACAAGCACATGGTGCGACATATCTGGCGATATGTTCAACACTCCCCCTCACTTAGAATCCCGGGTAGGTTTCGTAAGTGGAGTATAAGGCTCTTTAAACTCCATTCGGAGTAGAGCGCGGAATTTTTCAAATTCCTGGCGACCAAGTGGCTTGGTAAACATATCAGCCGGATTCTCTGTTCCCGGAACGAACCGTGGTTCGATCAATCCATCTTGAACTCTATCGCGTATAGCAAAGTGATGGATTGCTATATGTTTGGTTCTGCCTTCAGTGACTGGGTTCTGCGCATTGAAAATCGCGCCTTGGTTATCTACATGGAACGGCATTTTAGTAATGTCCTGTAGTCCAAGCTCTTTGAAGAGATGAGTAACCCATTCGCATTCTCGCGAACATTCACTGGCAGCAATCATCTCCGCCTCAGTGGACGAATGTGCCACTGTCTTTTGCTTGCGACTTTTCCAAAGAACAAGTCCTCCTGCAAGCTTAAGGAAATATCCCGATTGGGATTTTCTATCAGATGGGTCTGATGCCCAGTCTGAATCTGTCCATGCTTCAAAAGAAGCCTTGGATCGACCATCATAGACTATAGAGTAGTCTTGAGTACCGACAAGATATCTGATAATCCGTAGAGCGTACTTCTCATGCTCTTTGGAAGGGTTTGCAGACATTTGTGACATTTTTGCAACTGCAAAGGCAATGTCCGGTCTCGTTCCAATGGACAAGTACAACAACGATCCAATGATCATTTGGTACCTTGTTTTGAGTGTGGGATCCACCTCCCCCTCATTTGGTGCAGGGTAATAACCCTTTGGGAGTGGAGTGTCAGCAGCCTTTGCATTTTCTAAGCCAAAGCGCTTAATGATCTTCTTTAGGTATTCTGACTGATCGATTGTTACGATCTGCTTTTCTGAATCTTGTCGTATCCTCATACGCAAGAATTCTTTAGCAATACCAAGATCACGACTTTCCCATTTATTTTTAAAGTCAGATTTTATCTTGCGAACAAGATCTGGGTTTGATCCCATGAACAGGCCGTCATCAACATAGATCAAAGCGATTATCAAATCACCTGATTGTTTGTTGTGGTAAACAAAGACGCCTGAGTCAGTTCTACATCGAGTAAAACCTAGCTTCTCCATTGATGCATTGAGCGCGATCCACCACGCTCTTGCAGCCTGTTTTAGGCCATAGAGTGCTTTTAATAAACGGATGACCTTCCGTTCTTGGCCTTTGACAACAAAGCCTTCGGGTTGATTCATATAGATTTCCTCATCGAGCTCTCCATAGAGAAAAGCTGATTTGACATCTACTCCTTCAATCACCCATCCTTCAAGCGCAGCTACGGCGAAGAGGATTCGGATAGTCTCGAAACGTATCACAGGTGAGAAGATCTCATCAAAATCGATACCCTCGATCTGTGAGAAACCCTTGGCAACGAGTCGTGCCTTCTTTCGTCCGTCAGTCTTGACGTCGAATACCCATCGATTTCTGATGGTTTTACGACCTTTAGGTAGGTCAACCAACTTAAAGACATTGCGCTTCCGGAGGGCTTCTAATTCCTCACGGCATGCTGCTTTCCATTCAAGCTTTTCCTTTTCAGGTAGCTTATTTATGTCCTTCATTTGCCAAGACTTTGGGTCTTGTGGAATTTCGTCATATGCAGGGATTGCTTTAGATAGCAAGTGCGCAAGCATTTGTGACTGTCCTCCCCCTTCCCTAATATAGAGTAATTCCTCCATATCTATATCCGGATTCGGATTGGAATTGTTCTGATACATCTGAGGATCAGCGGAGCTAGTTGATGGAACAGCGCCAGATTGCTGGGGTCTGGTCTCCGATCGGGGATTATAGGTGTATCGCCGTGAATCCTCCTGAACGGTTCTGCTCCAATCACGCTGATTTTGACGCAAGGCCTCAGCCGGGTTGTTCCCGTAAACATTTCCAGGACGCTGGGGTATAACCCGAGTACGACGAGGACGATCAGTCTGTGGACGATAATCGCCTGGTAAGGTACGATCATCGTTTGGTGCATCTGTGCGCACACGTTTCCCTGGATTGCGAGTCCGGGGAACCCACTGCTGATTCTCAGCGGTGTCCTGTCTGTTCGTTCCATCAGAAGTCTGACTGGAACCTTCGGGAAGCTGACCAGTTTGGTCGCTATTTGTATCAGGGAGGTTATGATTGTCATCATGGTTTCCTGGATTAAACGGGTAACGTGAACCGCCAGGACCATGTGCATCATTGTTTTCCGAATGGAAATCGTCGGTTGGTAAAACAGACGGGCCATCATGTCCATTTTCATCATCGTTTCCCATATCGTCTGATGTTGGATCATGGTATTGTGTTATCGAAGGTATTTTGTTCATTGTAGAACATTTTGGGAACAGCTGTTCATCAAACATCGCTGTGACACCTATGAAGACTACGTTGTTTGGAATTCGCATAAACCGGTAACCTTTAGTTCCAGTTTTAAATCCGATGAAGATCATCAGCTCGGATTTAGCGGTGGTAGTACGAATTTCTTTTGGAAGAAAGACGTAAGCTCCACATCCAAAAACGTGTAGGTTCGACACATCAGGCTTTTCCTTTTTAAGGGACTCATACGGAGTAAGCCATCCATGTCTTTTCAATGGAGTTCGGTTATACAAGTGAAGTGCATGTTCTACCGCAAATTGAATCCATATTTCGGGTAGGCAAGCATCATGTAACATAGCAAGTGCTTTATCCATTAAAGTTCTGTTAAAACGTTCCGCTCGACCGTTTTGTTGTGGCTGGTGCGGCACAGTAACTTCACCCTGGATTCCCATCTCACGCATATCTGCTTGGAAAGGGACAAACTCACCGCCGCCATCAAAACGCCAAGTTTTAATTGTCGTATTGAATTGGTTTTTAACCATGGCATTAAAATCACGAAGTGCAGAGTGTGCATCGGATTTTAGTCTCAATAAAGAGATCCAGGCGTGTGATGTGTAGTCATCAACAAAGCTGATATAATAATTATATTTGCCATAAGTCGCCTTCTTGAACTGCTTTAAATCCGAATGGATTAGCTCAAGAGGTGCTTTAGCGCGTGTCTGAGATGGTGGGAAAGATTTTGAAGGCATCTTTCCAAGAGCGCATCCTTTGCAGGGTCGCTCAGTGGACGGTCTGTCCACTCCATTAAAACCTTTGACATGTTTAGAAGCATGTCGTAGTACTTCATGTGAAGGGTGTCCGAATCGCTTGTGCCAGGTGTCATAATCAACAGATTGTGAGACACTAAGACTAACCAAGTGTATTCGTTCCTCTTTAATGATCGTGGCATTTAGCCAATAAATCGATTCATTTGCCTTATGAGGATAACACATAAACAAAGGAAGACCTGAATTGGTCTTTAGCGCGATCGAACCAAATCGTCCGCTAATTTCATTTCCTTGTTTAAGGATCTCGCCTACAGATAAAAGACGAACGTCTAAATCTGGTATATAATAAACGGGTGATAGACGAGTTATTTTATTTTGTTCTCGCCCGTTTTTCTTGATGGTGTGATTAATCAACACCGTTCCTTGTCCAAGGATCTGAATAGTGTGACCTTTCTGTGCAATTTGCACAGATTGACGATCTTTTAATGGGGTATACTCAATGAAATCATTGATGTCATAGGTAAAGTGCAACGATGCACCTGAATCAAGAATCCAATTGGATTGATTCTGTTTCTTACATTCAGCACAATTCGCATAATGAGAATTTATTTGCGCTATAAGCGCGTGTACAGCAGGTGATAAAAATACATTGGACCGCCGTCCATTCACTCGTCTCCAAAGAGGCTTCTGTGAAGTATTTGTCAACCGCGCTGTATGTGCTGTTGAATGTGAAACATACCCCATGTCGTCGTTGTTTCCATCACCACGGGAAACTTCATACTCCATATAGTCGTTGACGTATCCTTCATCATAATAGCCCCTTATAGTGGGGGCTATGTCTTCTGTATCCATCTCATCGGCCCAGCTGATTCTACTCGGTGTCTCTTCGAAAACCGGAATGCGGTGATTCCGGGGGTCCATTGTCGGAGGCGCTGAGAGCGGCCTTGACGTCGCAGCTTCATTACGTTGAAGTGCGGGGACATCGACGAGGCGAGTCAGATTCTGCGCTGTTGGAGGGACACCAATGCTGTTAGCCAGTGTGCGCGCTCCATCCAGGTCCGTGAAAGGGCCTGGGCCAGGAATATTACCAATCGCAAGCGATTGGTTGTTCCTGATCCTCCAATCGGTGGATGATGAGGGGTGCGGAGTGAAGATGGACCCATTTCCGTAAATGACCGTGTTGGGTAAGGTCTGGATTGGAAGCTGCCCATCAGGGGCGCTATCCATGGCAGAGGAGGCAAAATGCGCCTTCTCTTTACCTTTCCAGGGTCCTTTGCCCTTGGTCTTCCCAGCGGAAGTCCCACGTCCCTTGCCTTTCCAGGGCTTGGAGTGCTGATGCGAATGCTGCTGGTTAGCAGCAAGTCCTTCCGAAGATCCCTGAGAGGGTCCAGTGCGAGGCTGGTACTTCGGGGGGTTGGGCCGAGCGCGTTTTACCGCAGAAATTTTATTCGCGTGAGCACCTCCTTGGGACTGTGGAGCGTGCGGGTTTTTACGGAAGTATTCCGAGCGTACTTGCTCGATTACTTTCCCGATCTCGAGTACCGTGGACTGATTGCCGCCAGGCGCCACATAGTGTACTGCATCAAAGAGGATGCTGTGCACAAGACCATCGTAGCCCTGAGGCAGTCCATTCAGGATCATCATGATCCGGACGAACTTGGGGATGTCTATATGGTTATGCTCGAGTCGTTGGAAAAGGGTCTGCATCTTATCGATGCCAGATAAAGGATCGGCGGGAGAGAGAGAAGTGCGGAGGAGTTGCTGGAAATCAGCAAAGACGGTGGACGGACCGACCGTGGACAGTTTCGTGGCGATCAGGTCCCACATCTCCTTGGAGGTTTTAGCTCCCTTGATGTGATGGACGAGAGAGTCCGAAATGGACATCTGGATTAGGCCTTGGGCCTGATCGTCCTGTTCATGCCAAGTGTTTAACTTGTCTTGGAAGTCTGTCTCTTTGGGATCAGCCGGGAACTTTTTGTCGCCGGTGACGATCCTCCACACTTTAGCTGCCTTAAGGTAGGCGCTCATCTTCTCCTGATAGACGGAGAAGTTGGTGGTGGTGAGTTTGGGAACGGAAGAGGCGAGGTCGAGTTTAGAGTTTGAAGACATGATGATGCTGTGAAACATAAATAGAATCAGCATATGTTTTTTCGAAAAAGCGCATCAGAAAAATAAATAGACGAGCTGCCTTGTCGGTCATCATTCTTCGTCCCCTGTTTGGTCTAGTGGTAGCATATGAAATGCCATCACTAGTTCTACCCAATCGTCATGTGCACCCTGAGTGCTGTGTTGCCCACAGGTGCAAGATCCTCCCTGAATAGGGAGCATGACTTCATTCGCTCTGTTCGCCGCCTCAATTAAGGGGTCATTATCCGGCAACCGAATTTGTCGGGCCGGAGGCGAAAGAGGAGGTGCGCCGTGTGCTTCAGGGATGGTCCCATCATCAACATACACGGGCGGAGGATCCGTAGGATCTCCATCTTGGGTAGGTACCGCAACAGGTACCTCAGTACGGCGATTACGCCGTCTGCGGTTCAAAGCTCGAGTCCTTGCTCCTCCTGCATCACACGTAGTACACGAGTAGTCAAAGGTAGTGTTGTCTATGCAATGCCTCGGGCAATGCTGACTGTCAACAACGAGTTGTCGACACACTCCGCAACGAGCAACGATGCGTCCATTGTCATCAAGACCTGAAGGGACTGAGCCCTGTGCCGTTGGCACCATATGGACTTGCTCTCGTGATACGATCATTGTAATAGGAATTCTCTCAAGCAATCGATCAAGAATGGCCCATTGAAAGGTACATTCAATACCTCGAATGCTGCGAGGTTCACCGTCGAGCTCGATGTATTCGATGCTGAGGAAGCCAGTCTCCAGGCCAGTATACAAAGCGGATGCTGCCAATAGTAGCGCAAATGCTAGGATACTGAGAGCGTGCGGCGCTAGGGCCGGGGCCCATAACCTAATGAAATACCCGACGTAGGCAGCCCAAAGGGCGCTCAAGACGTATCGGTATGAAGGCATAGTGGAAGCTCTACTGACCTGGTTAAGAGTAACTATAGAGAATCTAGAAGCTATACTAGCTGGTTAGTTAACTCAGAGAACTGGGGTGTTCAAGAAGTTAGGATTCATCGTACTAAATACATGGGTATTTATACTAATCCAATATGCGCACGGACCATTGTACAAACAATGTATAAACAAGTCATGCGTCCGTGGTTGTACCATAAACTCACATATATGGTAATAGTGACTTATAGTCACTTCCTGTGACAAGCACATGGTGCGACATATCTGGCGATATGTTCAACAAGTTGCGCTGATGTGACTGTTCTGACTTGACTGATCCGACCCACAGTCAATGTGACTTGCACAACACTGGAACTGGGGGGTGGTGGTGGTGGTGGCGAGGCGCTGCCAGCCTCCGAGGGTGTCGCTCCTGGGGGACTCATCAGCAAATCAGACATGTGCTACAGAGTGCTACATAGCGCTCTGTAGCATACATCCCTGAGAATGTAGTGCCCTATAGTGCCCATAGCAGCCATAGCACATGTCTGATTTGCTGATGGAGGCATTCCAGTGAGGTCGTCGATAGGAGAGTCGAGGAGGAAGACACAAAGGGACTGGGGATGGAGGAAGGGCAGTGGATCAAAGTGTTGTTGTTGTTGTTGTGGTGGTGCGTAGGTGTGTGCAGGCTCAATGAATGGCTGGCGTCGTGCAAGGCAAAAATCAGACGTTTCCGACGATTGAACCTGGTTCGAACCCGAACCGAATTTGGACCGGACCTGACCGTGGCCAGTCTACATTAGAGTATGTTTGCAACTCATTTCCAGGGAGATTTTGAGAGATCTGATTGGCTGGTGATCCTCAGTAAAAAGGCCGGGTAGGCAAAATTTGGGCAAAATGCAGGTGAGAAGGTTTTGATGCATGTAAATTTTCGAAAAACAGCAGAATCCGCACGGATCTGCACTCACGTGACAATTTACCTGCAATTCGCCCACTGTCATGAGGACTGTTGAAGTTCCACCTGGGCGCTAGCCACAGGTGTACTGAGCAACATAGCTACAGTGGAAGTACTCTACGATACCGCTATGGTCACTTACATGGTTTGGAGGGGGTAAGGCTAGTGAGAGCGGTTGAGGCTGGTGAGAGCGATGGAGCTGGTTAAGAGTCAAGAGACAACTTGTTGATATTAACAGTTTCCTGGTCTTATATACCGTACTACTGTTTGTACCAACCAAATAAGTATGTAATCGAAGATGTGTAAAGGTCACGTGATATAATCTAATCTAATCTAATCTATGTGATGGAAAAGTTTCAACACCCCCCCATATTTAGTACATACTTCTAAATACATCTTACTTTTTCCCATATAGGTACTCTTTCGTCTAGTTTTTAAGTAATCCAAAGTACGGGATAAACTTGCTAAAGAGGACTTTCCCCAGATTCTTAGTTAAAAGGTCTGCAGGGTTATTCACTCCTTCGATGAATTCGACCGTAATGATGCCTTCAGATACTTTTTCTCTGACGAAGTGGAATCGCACGTCAATGTGCTTGGACCGCTTTTCAGTTACAGGGTTGGATGCGATAAAGACGGAGCCATTGTTATCTCCATAGATCGGGACTGATCCGATCTGCATCCCAAGTTCGGCAAGCATGCTTCTAAGCCATGTCACTGCGCGACTGCAATCTGATAGCGCCATGTATTCTGCTTCCGTGGAAGAGAGGGCAATGGTTTTTTGCGCCGATGAAACCCATGTTACTGCTCCAGATGCCAGCGATACAAAGTAACCAGTGGTGGACTTCCTGGTGTTTTCGTCTGACGCCCAATCGGAGTCTGTGAATGCGTAGATTCCTTTCCCAGAATCACCATCGTACATGATCGCGTAATTTTTTGTCGCCTTCAAATACCTGCAAATATCCCTTGCCACTTCTAAATGGCGTTTGGTAGGGTTTGCGGAGAATTGGGACATTTTGATTACGGCGAAACAAATGTCGGGTCTTGTCCCGATCATTAAGTACAATAGTGACCCGATGACGGATTGGTACTTGGATCTGAGTTCCGCATTGGGTTCATCTTCAGACTTCATGGGTTTGTAGCCCGTCGGGAGTGGGGTATGGGTGGCATTAGATTCGCTCATCCCCATGCGTGCGAGAATTTTCTCAAGGTAGGGTACTTGATCAATGAAGATCTGCTTCCCACGTTGCCTTATTTGGATAGAGAGAAATTCTTTTGGTTCCCCATCAGGGACTAGGTGGCCTAGATCCCTACATTCCCATGTTGTCATGAAGGCCTTCTTCTTTTCCAGCGTGTATTCCCGGTTTGTGCCGAGAAAAGCAGAGTCATCGACATAAATGACGGCGATCACAGTTTCCCCTTTGGTACTTGTGTGAATGAAAACTCCCGCATCGGAGTGAAGCCGGGCAAAGCCGAGCTTTTTCATGGAGGAATCGAGTTCCCTCCACCAGGCTAATGCGGCCTGCTTGAGTCCGTATAGGGCTTTGTATAGTCGGTACACGAGGTTTTCTTTCCCTTTTACTATGTAGCCCTCAGGTTGTCGCATGTAAATTACCTCACGGAGTGTTCCATAGAGGAAGGCTGCTGAGACGTCCAAGAGTGTCATGAACCACCCTTCAAGGGCTGTCAATGCCAGAATCAATCGGACTGTCTCGTATCTCACTACTGGTGAGAAGATCTGATCGAAGTCAATCCCTTCTACCTGAGAGAAACCTTTTGCAACAAGGCGCGCTTTCAAACGCCCGTCGGATTTTTCGTTGTAAACCCATTTGTTCCTTAGAGCTTTCCTCCCTGTAGGTAGGGGTACTAACTCCGTGATCACCCCGCGGCTTTTGAGCATGTCTAGCTCTTTTCGTTCTGCCGCATACCAATCTTCTTTGTTCGGAAGAGAGTATATGTCTTTGTGTGACATTTCGATGATGCCTACTTGGATGGAGATTGCCTCCATTAGGAGATCGTTCATCCATGCCGTTTGACCGCCCAGTCTGCGTCTTCGATCCATTTTTTCAAGATCAGAAGCAGGGGTGTCTTCCCCATAGATGCTGTCTGGCATTCTCCGAACTCGTCGTTCCCTGATCGGTCGATCTGGTACTTGCTCGGGCTCTGGAGTGGGTACTCGTGGCTCGTCATCGGGTTCGCTACGCGGCAAATCATCGTCTGATTCAGGGTGATCCTGTCCAGTGGGAACAGGGTCGTGAGGTTTTTCGTAATGACTGTCATTGTCATCGTTTCCGGGGATGAGGTCCTCAAACTCATCAGCCGGTTCTGGGTTTTCCATTTCTGGATGGTTCTCTGGCAAAGGGTCGATGTGGCATCTAGGGTACTTGCTTTCATCAAAGATAGCTTTCCCACCCATGAAAATTGTATTAGTCTCAGGATCCATGAAACGGTATCCTTTGACCCCTGGCTTTGATCCGAGATAAATCATCAATCGAGATCTAGACTCCAGGGAATTTCTACGTTTTTCTTTTGGGATATACACATATGCCTGACATCCGAAGACTCTGATGCTTGACATATCGGGGATCTCATTGGTCACCCTGAAGTAAGGGGTATTCCATTCGAGACGCTGCATGGGGGTTCTGTTGTAGAGAAAAGCTGCATGTTCCAAACAGAATTCCCACCACATAGGTGGTAAGCACGCGTCGAAGCGCAAGGCCTGAGATTTCTCCCACAGGGTTCGATTTATCCGTTCTGCTCGACCGTTCTGCTGGTGCTGATACGGGAGCGTGACGTCGATCAGAATTCCATGATCGGCAAGTACATCCTTGTATTCGTTAAATTCTCCACCTCCATCAACTCGCCATTTCTTAGGAGTGGCTGCGAATTGATTCTGGATCATCGCAAGGAATTGTCGTAGTGCTATGACAGCATCCGACTTCTTCCTAAGCAAGACGACCCAGACGTGGGATGAAAAATCGTCCAAAAACGTAAGGAAATATTTATATTTGTGGTATGATGCCGTGGATATTTGTTTAAGATCGGAATGGATCAGATCAAAGGTTTTTGTTGCCCTTGTTATCGAATTTGGATATGACTGATTTGGCATTTTCCCTTTGAGGCAACCTGTGCAACTTTCCTGTGATTTCTCACGTACTAGTGTTTCAGGTACCCCTTTGGTACTGGTGGGAATCTTTCGGAGTGCTTGATCATTTGGGTGACCAAGGCGCTTGTGCCATGTTTCAACAGTGATTTCGCTCGAGATCGCATGGATCTGGTCATAGCGTATTTCAGTGTCTAACCAGTAAATGGTTTGACCAAGGATGTGGGGCGAAAACTGGATTTTGCTCAGCCCTTTGGAGATGTTAATTTCTCCACAAGTCCCGTCTACTTTGTAACCATGGTTAAGGAAGACGCCTAGGGACAATAGGCGTGTGTCCATGTCCGGGATGTAGAACACCGGTCTGAGAAGATGGGTTTTTATTTCCCCATTTAGGGTGTGCCGTACTGGAACGGCCCCAACTCCGAGTATTTCCAGTTTCTTCCCTTTAGCTGCAGTTTGGACGAATCGCTTGACCGTGAGAGGTCTATAATATGCGAAGTCCTTAAACTCATAGGTGAAGTGTAAAGAGGCGCCGGAATCTAGTATCCATTGCGCACGTTCTTTTTCCTTACAATGTGTACAAGAGGCGAAATGTTTAATATATTTTTTATGTAGATCACTGCTAATGTGATCTACGCACTCTGTACTGGTACTGGCTAATATATTATACATCTGTTGAGAGGTATTATTAGCATTCCGCAATTGATAAGGTTCAAGAAAGGGTTTCGACAAACCGTCAAGTTCTATCTCATCCTCAAACACATCCGGCCCCATACGTTCCTGGTCGATGTCCATCATTTTCAGCGATTCTTCTATCGACGGGGCTACGCGACGCTGTTTAGCCGGCCTTTCGTCGATGTCAGGAATGATGGTATCTAAGATACGGAGGTTTGACCCAGAGGGTTGAGCACCGATCTCTCGGGCGAGTCTTCGCACCCTCTCATTCTTTTTCCACACAGACGGCTTTCCTGAGGGAAGCCCGGTGTACTGAGAAGGAGGCGGGTTCATGCGTTGCAGGAGTGACTGCATTTTTTCTGACTCAGGCTGTGTGGTACTTGTAGTTTTCCCGCGGCCCGTTACAGTGGTGAAGGCAGGTGCATGATGAGGAGGGAGATGGCAAGGGGCACGTTGACGAGGAGGAAGAGGACAAGGAGCAGGACGACGAAGGGGTTGCTCAATGGCTGGTGCAATAAACTCGACCATTTCCTCAGCTTGGTCGGAGTCGTTTTCTGCGTTGTTGGCGCGCTTCTTCTGGTTGCGCCAGCGTCCCTTTCCCTTCTTCTTTTCAGAAGCGGTACTCGGGTCGGTCGAGTTAGGCTGCTCGTCAGCATTGTTACGCGAGGTACTCGGCGCTGTTTGCTTTTCCCATTTGGGGTCTTGCCCCTTTCGCTTGGTCCCGGAGATTTTCCGGGCCTGCTCGTTGGACGCCCGAGTAGACCCAATCGCATACTTGCGCCTGTACTCCGATACGATGCTGTCGGCAACGGCCTGCCATGTGAAGTCATCGGCGTCGTAGACCTGGAAGAGGGCGGTGGAGAGAGATGACCAAGCGTCAGGGATGGCACTTGCCAGGATCATAGCCTGCATCAGGTCAGGCACGATGAACTTCGCGTCGCTGAGGCGAGCGAAGAGTGATCCGAGGCGCTCGATTTCCGGTACGGGATCGCGACCCGAGAGCTTGAAGGAGGCAGCAGCCTTGAAGTCGCCAAAAATGGTGGCGGGGGAGACCTTCGAATACGCGTCTTTCAACGTCGTCCAAGCTTCCTTTGAGGTTGAGGCGTCCTTGATGTGCCTCCTGATTGCTTCGGAGACTTTGAGACGGATGGAACCCTGAGCCATGTCGTCGTCTCTGATCCAGGCCTTCTTTTCCTTGGCGAAGGCGGGATGGTCGACAGTGATAGTGACCGCCGGAGGTTGAGTCGCAGATGTCGCAGATGTCGAAGTGGCTGAGGCAGGGGTGGAGACCGTGACCGTAAAATCCTTGATGTCGGGGCGCTCAATGTCGCCGGATACGAGGCGCCAGACTCCTTGATGGAGAAGGTATGACTTCATTTTTTCGGCCCAACTCTGGTAGTCGATGCCGTCGAAGATGGCGATGGAGTCGAGGGCGGAGCGAGAGGTAGACATTTTTAGATGAATCTAAGAAAGGGTTCCCAATCAGTGATGTGTTATGAATATGATTTAAGAAAACAATTAAATGATTCCTTATGACATATTCCCTTTAGGAATAGCGGTCACGGGAAAACCCTTTATATGTCAGAAACGTATAAGGTGCGATCAACGTTTCCACATGGAGTGTACTAGGTCAATCCCCTTAGGGACGTCTCATGACAGGTACTTGTCGTAATGACGTTCCCAGGTTCATATGTGAAGAAGTATGACTCAGAACCTAGATCTTTCGATCGGTTCTTTGCCAACCAGGGTAGAGTGGGCAGGTACTCGCTGTTGCCAGCGTTTCCCAGGTCCCTCTGCTATCCGGGGCCCATAACCTGTTGAAGTTCCACCTGGGCGCTAGCCACAGGTGTACTGAGCAACATAGCTACAGTGGAAGTACTCTACGATACCGCTATGGTCACTTACATGGTTTGGAGGGGGTAAGGCTAGTGAGAGCGGTTGAGGCTGGTGAGAGCGATGGAGCTGGTTAAGAGTCAAGAGACAACTTGTTGATATTAACAGTTTCCTGGTCTTATATACCGTACTACTGTTTGTACCAACCAAATAAGTATGTAATCGAAGATGTGTAAAGGTCACGTGATATAATCTAATCTAATCTAATCTATGTGATGGAAAAGTTTCAACAAGGACATGCATTGATGACAACAGTGGGCAAATTGCAGGTAATTGTCATGTAAATTTTCGAAAAAGCGCTGAATCGGCACGAATCTGCACATCCTGACATTCACATGACACATTGCCTACACGGCCTTTTTACTGAGGGTGATCGCTGTGAGCCAATCGAATTGCCTGAAACTTGCCTGGAAACAAGTTGCAAACATACTCTATTTGCTACAGTTTGCTGATGTAGGTTGTTTTTTAAGCAACGATATAATTAAACCAAGCTTCATCAATGCCGGAATTTGCTCATACTGTCCGGATTGTCATGGGCCCCATTATAGCCATGCCCATCGTGCTCGTCGTCCGTATGCGAGGGCTTCGCGACATGTGCGGTCGGTTTTCGAACAGGGGGCGACTTTCTGACTTGGCCCCGCGCGAAAACATCCTCGTCATTATAGAAGAGGGACCGCTGGGCGAGTACGACATCGCCTGAGTTGTCAGAGTGGGTAGTGCGAACAGGGCGCGAGGCACTTTCTGCGCCGCGCGCGAAGAGGTCGTCGCCGTCGTTGAACAGACTCCTCAAATACAACTCTTCAACACCGCGTGCTGCCAGAGCGTAGTCGTAACCTGGGGTGGGGTAGCTAAAGAAGAATATAGAATGTCAGTACCAGAATACATCGAGATATTCAAAGGAAGACATACGCAGCGACAGAGCTAGCGAGAGCAGCAGCTGAGGCAGCGGCGAGGGTGGAGAAACGCATTCTACTTGAGTTCTAGATGGGTATGTGAGCCTGAAGCCTGAAAAATACAACAACCCAGTGAACCTACATACACGGTTATCGAAGACACGGCCTGGTGACGATGATTGATTGGTTTGGATGTGACTCGTTAGACCAGCTGAGGAGTGACGAAACACATCCACATATTTCCCCTTTATATAGACAGGGTTCCTGTAGATGAAAGGGCAAATCACCATGGGGTGGGGTCGCGTGCTGTTTGTTAGTATATTTCTATTTTTGCCGCACGGCGACGAGGTCAGAGCGGACTTTGCCGAAATCGCCGTGACTCAGGCCGCAAGTCAATTGTTTATAAAGTTCCTTTCGGGGACTTGTGAGTAACCAATGGCCAGGAAAACGAAGATCCAGCAGCAAGTAAGTAGACCTGTTCACATTTGTAGAGACCCTTTTCGAGGCTGCTATAGCCCTCGAGGTTGACGATAACGAAGCAATCAGACCTCTCAAAATCTCCCTGGAAATGAGTTGCAACCATACTCTAATATGCCATAATATGCCCGGGTGATGATTGTTGCCACAGTGTTCCACATGTGGTGCGGTTGATTCCGAGTTCCAGTTTACGAGAAATCGGCTTTCCCAGATGGGCCACGCCAAATTTTTCGTCCTCATCTGTCGTGCCATCAATTTTGATCTCGATTCACCGGGTATTGTTTATTGTCGGCTACTGAAACTTGTTGTTATTTGTTTGCGACCGCCCTCGCCCCAACGGCCACCCTCATGTCCAACGACCGTCCCTCGTGCCCCTCGCCCCAACGACCGCCCCTCTCCCCAACGACCGCCCCTCTCCCCAACGACTGCCCCTCGCCCCCACTCATGTTCAACGACCGTCCCTCATGTCCAACGACCGCCCTCCTGTTCAACGACCGTCCCTCGGGCCAAATGGCCGTCCCTCGCCCCCAACGACTGCCCCTCGCCCTCAACTCATGTGCAACGGCCGTCCCTCGTGTCCAACGGCCACCCCTCGCGTCCAACGACCACCCCTCGCCCCAACGACCACCCCTCGCCCCAACGACCACCCCTCGCCCCCAACGGCCACCCCTCATGTCCAACGACCGCCCCTCGCCCCAACGACCGCCCCTCTTGTCCAACGGCGGCCCCTCGCGTCCAACGACCGTCCCTCGGGCCCAACGGCTTCCCCCTCGCCCCCAACGGCCACCCCTCGTGTCCAACGACCGCCCCTCACCCCAACGACTGCCCCTCGCCCCCAACGGCCACCCGTCATGTCCAACGACCGCCCCTCGTGCCCAACGACCGCACCTCGCGTCCAACGACCGCCGCTCACGTCCAACAGCCGCCCCTCGGGCCCAATGGCTTCCCCTCGCCCCCAACGGCCACCCCTCATGTCCAACGACCGCCCCTCGCCCCAATGACCGCCCCTCGGGCCCAACGGCTTCCCCTCGCCCCCAACGGCCACCCCTCGTGTCCAACGACCGCCCCTCGTGCCCAACGACCGCCCCTCGTGCCCAACGACCGCCCCTCGCGTCCAACGACCGCCCCTCATGTCCAACGCCCGCCCCTCGTGCCCAACGACCGCCCCTCGCGTCCAACGACCGCCCCTCACGTCCAACAGCCGCCCCTCGGGCCCAACGGCTTCCCCTCGCCCCCAAAGGCTACCCCTCATGTCCAACGACCGTCCATCGGACCCAACGACCGCTCCTCCTGGCCAACGGCCGTCCCTCGCGTCCAACGACCGTCCCTCGGGCCCAACGACTTCCCCTCGTGCCCAACGGTCGTCCCTTGCCCCCAACGACCACCCCTCTTGTCTAACGACCGTCCCTCGCCCCCAAGGGCTTCCCCTTGTGCCCAACGGCCTCCCCTTGTGCCCAACGGCCTCCCCTTGTGCCCAACGGCCTCCCCTTGTGCCCAACGGCCTCCCCTCGCATCCAACGACCACCCCTGGTGCAACAATTTGTTTATATATATATAGTATAGTGTGTAGTCATTTTGTATTATATATTAGTATAGTGAATCAAATTGTTCAAAACCATGATCTACAACTAAGTGAACCAACTGTTAAGTACTGATTGACAAAAATGTTGGAGCTATGTTGGACATGTCGGAGGGTCGGAGGGTCGGAGTGTGTGCAATGTAGGGGCAAGGACTTGGCTTCAACTTGTATGTTGCACCCTCGCTAATACGTCGGTGTCCCTATTTTGGAGGGTCGGAGGTCGGACTCAAGTTAAGAGTTGGAAAGAGGACGGGAGGTGTGATGTCGAATCTAAGTTGATATTCAAACTGAAGCTAATACACGATTCTACATGAGTTTAAATACTATGTCGGAGGACATGTGGCTTCGTTGGAGTCGGATAACGAGTGGCTGTTGGAGATGCTTAACATAAGTAAAATGGTCGGATGTAAGTAATGTATGTAGTAACGAGATTCATAACAGTAAGTATGCATAATAAGTATTAGTCAAAATGTCGGAGGTGTCAGAGGTGTCGGAGGTGTCGGAATTGGTCAGAAATCATCAGAGCTGATCGGAATGTAACAGTATTTCCCCCTTAGGGCTGGACCCATGAGGCCTAAGGACCTAGGTGGTCGGTGCACGTGAATTGTGTCATGTGATGCATTGGTTGAAAATACCGTCCGAGTGGTTCTTTCTTCTTGTTCCCCCCATTATCTTTCTGCTTCAAAAACTCTTCCGAAAAACTTCAATATGTCGGCAACTAATTTTCAAAAGGAGATGGAGGCGCTGCAGGCTAAGCTTGCGGAGGTGGAGGTGAAGAAGCGAGCAGCGGAGGAGGAGGCTGCGAGGAAGGCTGAGGAGGAGCAGAGAGCGAGGAAGAGAGGGCTGCGGAGGCGGCACGGTTAGCGGAGGAGATGGGGGTAGCGGAGGAGATGTGTCGGGCATCAGAGCTGGTGGCTCAGAAGAGGGCCGATGAAGTGGCCGTGACGCAAGGCATGTTGAGCAAGGGGTCGGGAGTGTTGCAGGTGGGGAAGAAGAAGAAGGCGACGAAGAAGAGGAAGGTGGAGGAGGTGATGGCAACGGTTGGAGAGGGGTCAGGAGTCGGGGTCGGACTCGGCGCTTGTACGAGGTGCGTGATGAAGGGCGTTGAGTGTGAGCGTGACAACAAGTGAGTTTCTTTCTGGTTATTTTTCTGTTTTTAACTCTTTGTTTTAGAAACCATAATAAGTCATTGTGCAGGGGGTGTATAAAGGACAAGAAGAAGTGAGGTCAGAGCATCAGAGGTGAAGAAGGTGAAGAAAACGGTGAAGGTGAATAAGGCGAAGAAAAAGGCATCGGAAAGTGGGTTGGAGGACACCGTCCCATCTTGGGTGTCCTCAAGATAATACTGGTGGAGACGAGGCAGGTGAGGCGACTGCTAACAGCAGTTGAAGACTCGATGAACACCGAGTGTTACGGACTCTATGGTATGCGGACCACGTCATCTCTTTTACTTATCATCCCGACTCGGTGCCCTCTTACGAATACACTATGTCTAATACCTACTTTCGCTCCCTTAGATTCCCAGTATGACTCAGTCCGCAGTAGCTTTACTCAGCTCCGCAGTAGTATTACTCAGTCCACAGTCGTCTTACTCATGCGCACTGCCTTCCGCAGTTACTGACTCATTCGCTACCGCTCATAGTCAGTACTACAGTGACTTCCAAAAGCGGCCCAATGTTTTGTATTTTTTGATTGTTGCTTGAATAACATTGGATTGAAAATAAATACAAACAAAGTATTGGTGTACCATAGATAGCATTTGATCAGGGCTATCCATCAAAAAAAGAATTACATAATGTCAATCAGTATTACTAGAGATATAGGCAGTTTAATTCAGAGACTCATTGGGCCACTTATGGAAGTAGTCATCAGAAAAACAGAATTGGGCTATTTTAATACTTGGTATGACCTCCCTTGGCCTTGATAACTGCTTCTAACCTTCTAGGCATACTTTCTATTAGATTTTGACATACCTCTGGTGGTATATTATTCCACACTTCTGCCACTCTCTCCCAAATCTCCCAAACTCCCTTTGGTGGTGTTGGATACTTGGCAAGCTCCCTCTTGAGATGAACCCATTGATGTTCAATAGGGCTGATATCTGGAGATTGTGCAGGCCAGTCCAGAAGTGTGATATTGTTGTCCTTCATCCACTTCTTGGCCTTCTTTGAGGTGTGCTTGGGGTCATTGTCCTGCTGAAAAATTACCTCCTCCTCAGAAATCCCACTCTCCTCCAGGCTAGGCAGCATGTGCTCCTCCAGAATGGCCACATACTGGTCAGCATTCATCCTCCCCTCAACCTCTGCAAGATGCCCCATTCCATTCCATCCCATACACCCCCATACCATGATGTTTCCTCCACCAAACTTGACTGTCCCCTGCACCTCCCTCTGAATCAACCCTTCTCCCTTCTTCTTCCAGACCCACTCTCTTCCATCTGACCCAAATCTGTTGATTTTGGTCTCATCTGACCAAATAACCCTCTTCCAGTCCTCCACAGTCCACTCCTGATACTTCTGAGCAAAGGCCAACCTTGCCTTTCTATGCCTTGCACTCAACAAGGGCTTTTTCTTCTTCACCACAGCCTTGAATGAATGTTTATTCAGGACTCTTCTAATTGTTTGTGAGGAGACTGAATCAGAGATGATGGTATTGATATGTTTCATGGCTTGAACAGCATTGGAAGCTTTGCCAGTCTTGATTTGTGCAATAACTGCATGTTGATTTGTGGATGAAAGTTTGGATGGGCGCCCAGTAAGAGGAGTATAGTGGTTGGAAAGAAAAGTATGAAGTGTTCTGGCAACAGTAGACCTGCCTACACCAAGTTTGGAGGCAATATGGCGATTGGAGAAACCACTGGAAGCAAGAGAAAGGATATTTTCCTTCTGAGCAGAGGAGATGGGATGCATGATGAATTATAGCTTTTGGGGAGTGTTGGACTGGTTTATATAGCTTGTAAGCACTGCCTTATGGCTATTAATCATAGCCTCTGAAGCTGTGTGCATTGCTTTAGGCTATGTGCATTGCTATTGGGCTGTGTCTGCATTTCTGATAGCTACTTCCATAAGTGGCCCAATGAGTCTCTGAATTAAACTGCCTATATCTCTAGTAATACTGATTGAAATTATGTAATTCTTTTTCTGATGGATAGCCCTGATCAAATGCTATCTATGG
This sequence comes from Entoloma clypeatum, assembly GCA_963565915.1. NCBI lineage: Eukaryota > Fungi > Basidiomycota > Agaricomycetes > Agaricales > Entolomataceae > Entoloma > Entoloma clypeatum. The sequence continues at coordinate 2,943,581 of OY751496.1, forward strand.
TACACCAATACTGTGTTTGTATTTATTTTCAATCCAATGTTATTCAAGCAACAATCAAAGAATACAAAACATTGGGCCGCTTTTGGAAGTCACTGTACATACTGCCAATACACCTCACACCGTCCCCAGTTCACGCCCACCAAAAGGAAGAGTCCAAGTTGTCGGGGATTACCAGCGACCCCTGTTGCGAGTCCTATGAGTGGAAGGGCATTTTTTTGGGTGCAACGCCAACTGGCACACCCAGGCCCGCTGATGCAAATCCACTGCCTGAGCACACCAGCACACCAATTTTGACATTCAGCGTGCCCCGCCAGTCCATGTAAAGGAGATTCAAATACGGAACTCTAATCTCTGCCCGTGTATGGCAACGACATTGGCGACCCCCCTCCCCGAACAGGAATCACCTCAGGCGGCACCGAACCGAGAAGAAAACACAACCCACTATGGACGACTCCCCACCACCCACCTCCGTCGACTCGTCCCCGGCCCTCTGAATCTCCGTAACTCAGGTTGATACTCAAACTGAACCTGATCAAACCTGATTTCTAACTCCAACCAAGATTTTTTCCCTATGTCACCACCTTGGAATAAAACCACCGAATGGGACAATCAAACTGATCAAACGTTTGCTAGCCTGGGTATGCACCCCGGCCATCTCATTCCCTACCATACTGGCTAATTCAAATGCCTCCTGGGAACCTGGGGGATTGAATTTGCTTCTTCATCGCGCACTTCCCATAACGGCAATAATGAACCACCCTGCGCTATCGAAAGAAAATAGCTGGTGTTGTGCACACCCAATACCCCTCGTGTTCAAATTCTGGACATATATCAATTTTGTCTCGTCCAATGTATTCCCACTTTGTTCCCCTGGATCATTAATGACATTTCAAGCCGAGCATATTTTTAATGTGTTCACACTTTGTCAACCAATCACATAATGATGAGCATTCAAAGTATGGCTCGTAATGTTCCCCTGCTGTACACAATGGCTACATATGTAATGTATCATGCCTTTGTGCTTTGAATGTGCCCAATAAGAACATTATAATGACATGGAAAATTTTCCCATTCAATGTATTCACAATGAACCCTTTATGTTCAAGGCGGTCACAAAGGGATCACATTATTGTCGCACAAAAAATCACATTCTGGATTTTCTTTGCTTATGTTATCAAAATGTTTTCCACAAGAATACGATGAGAACATTGATTAGATAACTAACATGTGATTGCGGGTTCCATAAGAGGCCCAGCATGATCCCACATATAGTGTTCTTTGTCCATGAGACCCTTATGTACATGTCGATGACACAGAGGACATGGAAGAAATTTGAATACAATATATCCAATGAACACATTCCAAATCAAACAGTGATAACACAAAGGATAAACAAGCAGCTGCCAATCACAATGTAATCTGTATGTGAGCGTTGAACATCTCGTGTGAACATGGTGATCTCATTCTACATTTCCAGACCATTTGTCTGGCAACAACATATGTAGCTCATTGTATGATTATAAAATATGTATCTTATCAATGTTCACACCATTTGTTCACCTGGAAAATACTATATTAGATTATCATTTGTTTAGGATGTTTTTGCTGGGGACACTGGTCCGGTCCCGCTGTGAAGGGCCATAGAGCAGAGGAGAAGCGCGAGGAACCGCCACGCCCATTCACCACGACGCGGGACCGGCATTAAGAGAGCTTCAATGTCGGGAGGTGGTGGCGGAGGTGGTGGTGAATCAGGAGCTGGAGATGAGTCACCTTGACTAGGATTTCTGATAGGCTCGTCTTTGGAAGCACCAGGGGCCGAGGGAGGAGGATCAGAGTCCAGCGGTGAAGGAGGTGGAAGAGAGCTATTGTCACCCACTGGTGCATCATCTTCGTCGGGGAGATAAGCGAATGGCGGGGAGGGATCAGAACTGGGTGGTGGTGGTGGCGATGGCGAGGCGCTGCCAGCCTCCGAGGGTGTCGCTCCTGGGGGAGGCATTCCAGTGAGGTCGTCGATAGGAGAGTCGAGGAGGAAGACGCAAAGGGACTGGGGATGGAGGAAGGGCAGTGGATCAAAGTCGTCGTCTTCAATCAGGGTTGGTGAGGTCCTGTTTAAAGGCGTTGACGAAGATCCTTGAGCTACAGATGGCAATACTGGAAGAGTAATGTTAGCGTTGGAATCCCAGAGCTTAATGACATACCTGAAGCATAGGCGGGCGAGGGAGCGTCCTGATAAGTCGAGCCACTGGCATGCTGGGCGAGATAGCCGACTGATGAGAGGAGATTGGAAAGGGCTGACTGGTCGTTCTTTGTGAGGATCCAAGTTCTTGTCGTGTCGTCCTGGGCGAGAGGCGCTTGAATGAATTGAGGGCGAAGCCAAAAGAGGAAGGCGCGGGGGCTATAAGGTAGAGTGGGCTTCTGAACAGCCACCAAGGCGGGCTTTGGCGAGTAGAGGGTCACAATACTCACGTAGACCACTGCCATAAAGGTGTAGGCAAGTTTGGCATGAGAGGCAAGAGCACAGGTGGAAAGGCCGAAGATGAGCATGGCTGCGTCAGAGAGCAGGGATTTCTCGAGATGAAAGTTGGGGCGTAGGATAGGAATCTAGTGGGTGGCTGGGTGAATCAATTTTATACCTCGCAACTTTGGCTTGGCAGTGGCAGCTCATATATCAGACCCATGCATCAGCCCAATGGCTCGTTACAACATTCATGATGCGCGCGTGCAACGTGTGCCCTTCTCTAGGGTGCTCCAGGGTGCTCCCATGTGAATGCTGTCACTAGGGCTCCTGGCCCATTCACCTTTGTGGACTCCTGGCCCGAGGGACCGCAGCCTTTCGTGCGTCCTGGGGGTGGACGAGGGGGCGGCGGTGGGACGAAGCCGCTGAAGCTGCCGAAGCCACAGATACCGAAGCTGCCTGCGGTGCGTGTGAATCAGCTGTTGCCGTCTGCGACGACGCTGGGGGGGAAGATGAAGTCGAAGCTGGGGAGCATAACGAGTTCTGGGCGGCGGAAGAAATTTGGGAGCTTGAGTGTGGATCAGGCGGGGGCCGCGACGATGATTGCGGGCAGGGAGCAGGCTCAGCCGGTTGGGCAGAACGTTGTAGAGTCGCCGCTGCCACCACTACCACTACCACCAGCACCAGCACCAGCACCGCCAGCACCAACGCCACCGCCGTCGGCTTTCGTGCGTCCCGGAGGGGGGAGAGGTGGGTGTCGTGTCCCCGCAGCTGTCATTTCATCTGGGTATGCGGCGAGCGTGGCGTCCGACCGCTTACGACGGACGATATCGAGCGCGTCTGACCCGATACGGAGGACGATGTCGGTGGGGTCCGGGTCGACGAGCCATCACAGCTCGATGATGGAGCTGGAAGTGTTTAGGACGCATTCTGCTTCTGGGGAGCATCATGAGATGAGGAAAGTGAGGTTTGGGGGCGTGGCGCATGGGGAGGGACGGGCGATGACGCCCAGTCAAAATCGGACCTGGCGGAATCCGGCCCTTGTGGGATTGAGCCTGAGGGGGTCCCTGACAGGGAAAGTTGGGAATGGAAACACCATCGGGAAATTTCCTGATGGTCCTGGAATTCCCAGCCTTGCACGAAAAGGTGCGTTGCACCTGTTCGCACCGACGACGCATTGCGCTGGCACACTCAAGATTTCAAGTCATTTCAAACTCCGATTTAACTCACCGAAGCGAGTCATTTGAACTTTAAGTAAGTAACCCACTGCCACCACTTCCCACAACGCCTGCCCCTCGCTCTGCCTCCGTCATCTGCCCGGTTCGTTGCCCCCAACGACTGCCCCTCGTGTCCCTCGGGCTCAACGGCCGCCCCTCGCGTCCAGCGACCGCCCCTTGCGCCCAACGGCCACCCCTTGTGCCCAACGGCCACGTCTCTTGCCCAATGGCCTACCTTCGCGCCCAACGGCCTCCCCTCGCGTCCAACCACCTTCCTTCGCGCCCAACGGCCATCCCTGTCCAATGACCGTCCCTCGCCCCAACCCCCGTCTCTTGCCCAACGGCCTACCTTCGCGCCCAACGGCCATTCCTCGTGCCCAACGGCCTTCCCTCATGTCCAACCACCTTTCTTCGCGCCCAATGGCCACTCCTCGTGCCCAACGGCCGCCCCTCAGGTCCAACGACCGCTCCTCGCGTCCAACGGCCGCGTCTCCTGCACAACGGCCTCCCCTCGCGTCCAACCACCTTCCTTCGGCTGTCCCTCTTGCCCAACGGCTGCGTCTCTTGCCCAATGACCTCCCCTCGTGCCCAACGACCTTCCTTCGCGCCCAACGGCTGTCCCTCGTGCCCAACGACCGCCAACGGCCGCCCCTCACGTCCAACGACTGCCCCTCGCCCCGAACGACCACTCCTCGTGTCCAACGACCGTCCCTCGCCCCAAACGACCTTCCCTCGCGCCCAACGGCCGTCCCTCGTGCCCAACGACCGCCCTTCGCGCCAACGACCGCCAACGGCCGCCCCTCGCGTCCAACGACCGCCCCTCGCCCCGAACGACCACTCCTCGTGTCCAACGACCGTCCCTTGCTCCCAACGCCACTCCTCGTGTCCAACAACCGTCCCTCGCCCCAAACGACCTTCCTTCGCGCCCAACGGTCATCCCTCGTGCCCAACGACCGCCCTTCGCGCCAACGACCGCCCTTCGCGCCCAACGACCGCCAACGACCGCCCCGAACGACCACTCCTCGTGTCCAACGACCGTCCCTCGTGGCCTCGCCCCCAACGACCTTCCTTCGTGCTCAACGGCCGTCCCTCGTGCCCAACGACCGCCCTTCGTGCCCAACGGCCGCCCCTCGCGTCCAACGACTGCCCCTCGCCCCCAACGACCGCCCCTCTTGTCCAACAACTGTTCCTCGTGCCCAAATTAGTTTATATATATATAGTATAGTTTGTGGTCATTTTGTATTATACTAGTATAGTGAATCAAATTGTATCATTTACAACTAAAAGTGAAAATTCCCAGAAAACAACCCTGAAAAACCAATCAGGAAAATCCCACATCAGCACCTGTTTTTGACCCACCTAACCCCATCCATCCACAGATTTTAGACAAGATATCTGTTTTTTTCGGAACAGCAGGTTCTCGGTGGAATCAGATCTCTCAAAATCTCCCTGGAAATGAGTTGCAAACATACTCTAATGTAGACTGGCCACAGTCAGGTCTGGTCCAAATTCGGTTCGGGTTCGAACCAGGTTCAACCGTCGGAAACGCCTGATTTTTGCCTTGCACGACGCCAGCCATTCATTGAGCCTGCACACACCTATGCACCACCACAACAACAACAACCAAGAACAAAAATCCTCATCCAGGTGCACGACACACCATGAGCAAGGAGTTTCCATCACAGACCACAGAGTCATCGACTGGACACGGCAGTATAATAGTACATGCCCGATCACAGCTGAAGAGCCAGGAGTCCACAAAGGTGAATGGGCCAGGAGCCCTAGTGACAGCATTCACATGGGAGCACCCTGGAGCACCCTAGAGAAGGGCACACATTGCACGCGCGCATCATGAATGTTGTAACGAGCCATTGGGCTGATGCATGGGTCTGATATATGAGCTGCCACTGCCAAGCCAAAGTTGCGAGGTATAAAATTGATTCACCCAGCCACCCACTAGATTCCTATCCTACGCCCCAACTTTCATCTCGAGAAATCCCTGCTCTCTGACGCAGCCATGCTCATCTTCGGCCTTTCCACCTGTGCTCTTGCCTCTCATGCCAAACTTGCCTACACCTTTATGGCAGTGGTCTACGTGAGTATTGTGACCCTCTACTCGCCAAAGCCCGCCTTGGTGGCTGTTCAGAAGCCCACTCTACCTTATAGCCCCCGCGCCTTCCTCTTTTGGCTTCGCCCTCAATTCATTCAAGCGCCTCTCGCCCAGGACGACACGACAAGAACTTGGATCCTCACAAAGAACGACCAGTCAGCCCTTTCCAATCTCCTCTCATCAGTCGGCTATCTCGCCCAGCATGCCAGTGGCTCGACTTATCAGGACGCTCCCTCGCCCGCCTATGCTTCAGGTATGTCATTAAGCTCTGGGATTCCAACGCTAACATTACTCTTCCAGTATTGCCATCTGTAGCTCAAGGATCTTCGTCAACGCCTTTAAACAGGACCTCACCAACCCTGATTGAAGACGACGACTTTGATCCACTGCCCTTCCTCCATCCCCAGTCCCTTTGCGTCTTCCTCCTCGACTCTCCTATCGACGACCTCACTGGAATGCCTCCCCCAGGAGCGACACCCTCGGAGGCTGGCAGCGCCTCGCCATCGCCACCACCACCACCCAGTTCTGATCCCTCCCCGCCATTCGCTTATCTCCCCGACGAAGATGATGCACCAGTGGGTGACAATAGCTCTCTTCCACCTCCTTCACCGCTGGACTCTGATCCTCCTCCCTCGGCCCCTGGTGCTTCCAAAGACGAGCCTATCAGAAATCCTAGTCAAGGTGACTCATCTCCAGCTCCTGATTCACCACCACCTCCGCCACCACCTCCCGACATTGAAGCTCTCTTAATGCCGGTCCCGCGTCGTGGTGAATGGGCGTGGCGGTTCCTCGCGCTTCTCCTCTGCTCTATGGCCCTTCACAGCGGGACCGGACCAGTGTCCCCAGCAAAAACATCCTAAACAAATGATAATCTAATATAGTATTTTCCAGGTGAACAAATGGTGTGAACATTGATAAGATACATATTTTATAATCATACAATGAGCTACATATGTTGTTGCCAGACAAATGGTCTGGAAATGTAGAATGAGATCACCATGTTCACACGAGATGTTCAACGCTCACATACAGATTACATTGTGATTGGCAGCTGCTTGTTTATCCTTTGTGTTATCACTGTTTGATTTGGAATGTGTTCATTGGATATATTGTATTCAAATTTCTTCCATGTCCTCTGTGTCATCGACATGTACATAAGGGTCTCATGGACAAAGAACACTATATGTGGGATCATGCTGGGCCTCTTATGGAACCCGCAATCACATGTTAGTTATCTAATCAATGTTCTCATCGTATTCTTGTGGAAAACATTTTGATAACATAAGCAAAGAAAATCCAGAATGTGATTTTTTGTGCGACAATAATGTGATCCCTTTGTGACCGCCTTGAACATAAAGGGTTCATTGTGAATACATTGAATGGGAAAATTTTCCATGTCATTATAATGTTCTTATTGGGCACATTCAAAGCACAAAGGCATGATACATTACATATGTAGCCATTGTGTACAGCAGGGGAACATTACGAGCCATACTTTGAATGCTCATCATTATGTGATTGGTTGACAAAGTGTGAACACATTAAAAATATGCTCGGCTTGAAATGTCATTAATGATCCAGGGGAACAAAGTGGGAATACATTGGACGAGACAAAATTGATATATGTCCAGAATTTGAACACGAGGGGTATTGGGTGTGCACAACACCAGCTATTTTCTTTCGATAGCGCAGGGTGGTTCATTATTGCCGTTATGGGAAGTGCGCGATGAAGAAGCAAATTCAATCCCCCAGGTTCCCAGGAGGCATTTGAATTAGCCAGTATGGTAGGGAATGAGATGGCCGGGGTGCATACCCAGGCTAGCAAACGTTTGATCAGTTTGATTGTCCCATTCGGTGGTTTTATTCCAAGGTGGTGACATAGGGAAAAAATCTTGGTTGGAGTTAGAAATCAGGTTTGATCAGGTTCAGTTTGAGTATCAACCTGAGTTACGGAGATTCAGAGGGCCGGGGACGAGTCGACGGAGGTGGGTGGTGGGGAGTCGTCCATAGTGGGTTGTGTTTTCTTCTCGGTTCGGTGCCGCCTGAGGTGATTCCTGTTCGGGGAGGGGGGTCGCCAATGTCGTTGCCATACACGGGCAGAGATTAGAGTTCCGTATTTGAATCTCCTTTACATGGACTGGCGGGGCACGCTGAATGTCAAAATTGGTGTGCTGGTGTGCTCAGGCAGTGGATTTGCATCAGCGGGCCTGGGTGTGCCAGTTGGCGTTGCACCCAAAAAAATGCCCTTCCACTCATAGGACTCGCAACAGGGGTCGCTGGTAATCCCCGACAACTTGGACTCTTCCTTTTGGTGGGCATGAACTGGGGACGGTGTGAGGTGTATTGGCAGTATGTATCTCCCATACTGTTTTTCCGAGTCCAAAGGTAACAAGGCCGGTTTCCAAGTCATCTCTGTCATCAGATCAGGACAAGGGCAGACATGATCATACATTGTAAGAGTTGCAACCGTATTGGATGAAAAATACAAATAAGATGCCATTTGGCAGTCATTGCATCCGAACTATTGATACTTCAATGTAACGACATGAAAAATGGGCGGATTTGTGTAAAGAGAAAAAAAAGGGAATCTTGACAAGTCGTACAGAGGGAGAGACAGAGCCAAATGGAATGAGTCAAGAACAGAGGGAAAGATCGAAGCCTCCGTACAATGTATGCGCATCGTGACCACATCATCAACACCGATCACCACGAGTGTTACTACAATGCTAGTGCATGTTTGCACCCCGGTGATATGTGTGCATCTGTCGCTGGGCTTGCTGGTGTTGCTCTGCTTCCGCAGCGAATCTAGAGGTTCATATATCAGATTTGTGATTACATGGCAGCAAAGGTTTTCCCACTTACATCATGATCTTATCGGTATGTGAAAAATTGTAAGGGCTCTGATCAGCAACAAGGTCCTTCAACTCTTGTGGATGAAGACCTGCTAGCCAGCCAGGCTCATAAGTGTTCTCAGGTAACTGGCTTACAGCTGCTCTCGAGCCATCCGAAAGATTACTAGGGAGGCGAACATGTGGCTGTGCACCCCTTGTTGCGCGATTGACTGGTCGAAAACGGGAATGCTGGTGGAGCAAGTCAAATGTGCGATACCATGGTGTTAGGTCCTTGTTTCTCCAGGGTTTCTTGAGGATGCAATATTGTGGAAGTTGAGTCGTATTCTCGTGTTCAGATTCATTGGTGCTGACTCTGGCAGTCCCGAGATACTGGATCATTTTGGCGTGGCGATGCAGGTCATCATAGCGACGCGCTACCTCGAGCTGACTGTTGAACAGCTGGACACTGAATTATGACAAATTTGCAAAATCATTACTGGTGAGAACATACATTGCGCTTTCTTTCATCCCTTCGAGCCTTCTGAGCATGAAGTTCTCGCGTTTCTTGATTTGATGTGCTCGACTTCCAAACTCAATGGAGATGTTTGAGATGAGTGATAAAAGCATTCTGGATCTTGATAGGATTTTGACATTCGTAAATGTCTGCAGTCAAAAAGCTTTCGACGAAAACTTCGGTCACAGACTTGTTCCATGGTGTCGCAGGCGTAGCTGTCGCATCCAGATGAAAGTCCTGGGTGTTGCAGGCTCTGATAGGCTCCAGAGAATGTTCGAAGGCACAAACTTCAGCTACCGTGGGCTGCAGAGGAAGGTGTGATACCCTTTCATTAATCAACGTCTGAGTATGTAACCGGACCTCGTGCTGGGGTTGAATCAGCAAAGCTGTACTGGTGATGCAATATTATATCAAGTACTGACAGCTAATTGGTTCTGCTTGTTTGCGCGGCGTTTCGCAGCATGCGTAACTTTGCGAGGTGGTGGATAATTTTCCTCGACGTCAGCATCAGAACCGCCATCGTGAGTCTCAGGGTTTCTTCCTGAGGAAGAGGTCCGTCTGAACCGACATTGGAGGATCTCATTCGTGTTACAAACCATTCCATCAATTCCCTCTGTCAAGGTTTGAATGCAATCCTTGAGGGACATTACATCATCTCTCGTAGCAAGCAGGGTCTAAAAGATGTGAATCAATGCTATGTGCCAGTAGGTTGTGCTACTCTCATACCTGAGGCAGGGAACCGCCAGAGGGCAAAGAATTAGGTGGTGTTGAGGGTTGCGCTGGATGATCCCGAGATGTGTCGTTGAGTCCAGATGGTTTGTGTGATGCTGAAGGGTCTACAGGTGGGACTTGTGGCGTGTTCACAGGTGAAGTATATGTAAATGGACTAAACAGAAGTTGAGCACTCGATGCTTCGCATTCTGCAGCAGCTGAAGATAAGGGTGGCTGGCAAGATGGTAGAGACGTAGTAAACTGAGTGGGATAAGCACACGGCTCAGGGCGGGCATCACATGCTTGAACTGGCCTTGTTGATGGGGGCCGATTACCCGGCTCTCCAGACATGAGAAGACCTGAAGCTGACAATGGGTCAGGGGGTGCAAACATAGTCGACGCTCCCACAGGCGGAGAGTAGTGACCTTCGGAGCTATGAGGTGGTGGAAATGTAGAATGATGATGACTACCGGGAGCTCCAAGCGCCGATGCCAGTGACGATGATGACGGCTTGAATACAGTTGCGCAAGAGGAACTTGCTTCTGGATACACATCAGCGGCTCCAGACGTGGTCCACGCCTGCATAGCCTGACCTGAATGAATAGTGGGTGCTGGCACAGACGGTGAGGACGTATCGAATGCGGTTTTAACTGAACTTAGATCTGGATAGACACTGGCAGCTCTGGGTGCAGGCGGCAGCAACGATGGCACTGCAGTAAATGAGCTTGCTTCTGGATTGGCATCAGGTGCTCTGAACGTGGTCCATGCCAGATGAATGGTGGGTGGTGAACATGGATCAGGATAGACACTGGGTGCTCCGAGAGCCGATGCAGGTGTCAATGAGGACCACTTTGAAGCAGCCGCAGGTGAATTTGCTTCTGGGTAGGCCTCAGGTGCTCCGAACGTGGTCCACCCCTGTGTAGCCGGAGGGTGTTGACTAGAATAGCCACTGGGTGGCGGTGCAAAGGCGGGAAGAGTGTGAGGATAATGGGCACCAGAGGCTACCAATGGGGCCAGCGATGAGGATGGAGTGACAAACAAACCTTGATGGGCACTGGATGCTCCATATGCTCTGGGTTCTTCGAGAGCCGATGCAAGTGACAATGAGAACGGCCTGGATGCAGCCGGTGTAGATGAACTTGCTTCTGGAAAGGCACTGAGTGCTCTGAACGTAGTCCACGCCTCCGTAGACAGGGTAAATTGACTGTGGCAATAATCGGGTGATGGCACCAAAGAAGAAGGGTGGTGGACACTGAAGACTGTGACCGCCGATGTAAGGGACGACGAGGATGGAGATACAGATGGAGACAATTCGTGGGTATCACAGGGGGAGAAGGATGTACCTGCACACCCCGATGACTCTATGAAGCCCACTGCCAAGTTGTCGGATGCAATTGGGAAGCCATTTGGAGCTGCACCATCGACATCAGATGAAGAGGGAAAACAGAATGCCTGAGATCGAGGCGTTAAAGAACCAAATGGGGACAGAGAGGCAGATGAACTTTCATAGTTGAATCCTTGGTCGAAAGAACCACTGGTCGCATCGTGCTGATTGCCAGAAGCCACCACTGCTTCATTCGTGGTGGGCATAGTCTGGGGAGTATCACGATGTTAGTACGCATAGGTAGCTTTCAATTTCTCAAAGGTAGCTTACATGTGAATCCTCATCATCTCCAGCGACTGCCGTATGGAAACTGGTCATACTTGCATCTGATTCACAATCCAGCGGAACCCCCCGTATAGTAGAGGCATCAGAATCTGACCGGTCGAATTGTGAAGGGAAAGTGGGCGAAGAGATGAAAATTTGAGGAAGGAATGACAGATTCAAAAAGCTAAGGCGACTGGGTCAGTCCAACCATAATTCAATGACACAAAGGTTTAGTACTTAATATTTAGATGACGTCGCAGATCTCATTGTTGACAAAGGAGAGTGATGACTCTAATCATGATCACAAAACTTGAAAGACAAGGACAATGGGTGTTCCTATCGGATATTGTTGAGGCGACCCTAAGTCAAACGACATCGCGAGCCCAAACTTAGAAACGAAGTGGAAAGATAATGAGAGAACTGTATTGCCAAGAGACCCAGCGGGAATCTCAAGAGAACAAGCTATCGAATACAAGTGAAAGTACCCTACTTATATATGTAAATTCCATGAGGCTGCATTGTGGCAGCGTCATGCTGCGCGATAATGATAAGATGTCCTCATGTACGATATGATGTAGATAAGATAAGATCGAGATAAGATAAGATAAAGTGAAAAGTGAAAATACGATCATAACATTACCCCCATGAAGTTTCCAGACTTCATCCCAATATAATTTAGCTAATCCTTCTGCTGAGACTTCATCGCGTGTTTTGATAAAGTGTGATTGCTTTGTCGATCTGCAAGCCACAACTAATACTGCGTTGTACCCCTGAGCTTCTGGTAGTCCCACAATAAAATCTGCTGTAACATGTTTCCATGGTCCTGCATGTTCCGTGTTTGCTTTTAATTTACCGGCTAGCGGTTGAGGCACCCTCAACGTATGCTTTGACCATGTTTGTAATTCCAGGCCACCAATAATTACGTGTAACCAATTCCAGGGTCTTCCACTGCCCTGGGTGTCCTGCAACTGGATTGTTGTGATGTAATTTAATTATTTCCTCCCTGAGTGCCTGACTTTTTGGAACATAAACTTTTCCTCTATGTAACCAGAGTCCCTGCTCTTCGTGCCATTTGTCTGCGCGCAACGTCTTAGTATTTGTTTTCTTTAATTCTTCCACTGCTTTCAACACTTGTTTGTCAAACTCCTTGGCGTCCCTGATGCGTTTTAATAGTTTACTTTCTTCCCCATCAATAAGTATGTGACCTCGATCCATTGCTCGCAAGTGGAAGTATTCCGGTTTCAATAATGTTACGTCTTCATTGTCATTTTCCACCCCCTTTCTATGATCGACCCTTCTCGAAAGAGCATCCGCCTTTCCCATTGAGGTGCCAGCCTTGTGTATTAATTTGAAATTGAAACATGTTAGATACAACACCCAGCGTGCTTGTCTGCGATTAAGCTTTCGTCCCTGCATGAAGTACTCGAGGTTTTTATGATCGGTCCAGATCTCGACCTCATGTTTGGCTCCTTCCAGGTGGTGTCTCCATGCTTCCAGCGCTCGAATTATGCCCAGCATTTCTTTATCGTGTACATTGTAATTTCATTCCACGTCATTCAATCCTTTAGATAGAAAGGCACATGGCCTCCATTTCTCATCCTCGCATTCCATAGATAGAATTGCTCCTGTAGCAAAGTCCGATGCATCTGATTCTACTCTCAACTTCTGATCCGGATCGGGAGATACTAATATAGGTGCTTCCGTAAATAATTTCTTTAGCATATCAAACGCTTCCTCCTGTTCCTCTTTCCAATTCCAGATTGTTTCTTTCCTTGTTAATTTATGTAATGGCCCTGCCACTTTAGAGAAGTCTTTGACAAATCTTCGATAGAAATTGGCCAATCCTAGAAACAACTGGACTTCTTTGACTTTCGTTGGTCTCAGCCATTGTTTGATGGCGTCTACTTTTGAAGGATCCATTCGAATTCCGTCTTTCCCAATAATTAACCCTAAGAACTCTATTTCGTCTCTGTCAAAGAAACATTTTCCCGGTTTTAAGAATAAGTCGTTTTTCTGTAATCTTTTTAGAATTTCCTCCACGATTTCACTGTGTCCTTTTTCTCCTTCGGTTGCTACCAATATATCATCAATATAGATAACTACGTCTCCTTGATCAATCAAGTCTCTAAATATGTCGTTCATCATAGCTTGAAACGTGCTTGGGGAATTATTTAATCCGAAGAACATAACTGTTGGTTTGAAGGCTCCATCTGGGGTTGTAAATGCCGCTTTCCACTCATCTCCTTCTTTGATGCGTACATTGTTATACCCCCATCTGAGGTCCATTTTGGTAAACCTTTTCTTTCCCTTTAATTTATCGATCAATTCCGGAATCAACGGGAGTGGATAATTATTGCGAACGGTCCAGCTGTTAATATGTCGGTAATCCTGTACCATTCGTTTCTTTCTGTCTTTTTTGGGTATAAAGAATACTGGCAAAGTTTGTGGTGACTTGGTAGGTCAAATATATCCTTTGCGTAATTGATCGTTTACAAATTCGGATACTTCTTTCCTTTCATCCGGTGACAGGGGATAGACTTTGGCCTTTTTTGGTACGAAATCCGGTTTTAAGTCTATAGCGTGATCCCATGGTTTCCTGACTGGTAATCTCTCCGATGCTTTCTTTTCAAAGACTGATAGATATTTGTGATATTTCCGGGGGACAACCTGTTCCGCCGGTACTTCATCTGAGGGTTCTCCCTTAGCTGCCCTGAGCATGTGGATTACTTCCTCCTCCACTTCTTCTTCATTTCCTTCTACTACTTCTTCCATTCTTCCACCCCATCTGGCCCTTGCAGTTTTATTCAAGTAACATGTTCGATGCATGCCACATTCTTCTGGACATCTTGATAATTTAATTTCCGCTTTTTCCCAATCGATTTCTGGATTATGGCGTTTCAGCCAGGTATGTCCAACGATAATTTTAGCTTTTCCTAGGTTGCATGCTTCGAACACTGCTATCTCCATGTGTCCTTTATACCACATAGCCATGACTGCTTCATGCGTGATCGAACCTCCTTGGTTAAGCGTGCCATCAATGTTGTAGACCCAAATGGGGAAAGGTAGTTCCCTTAATTTAATGTTGTTCTTTTTGGCGAAGTCCAGATCTATGAACATCCCTGTCGCCCCTGAGTCTAATAATGCTTCAACATCAAATGTGCACTTGTCCTGCAACGTTTCCAGCGTGATTTTCATCATAAGCTCCTTTTCCAAAGAAGCGGATCAAATAAAAGATGGTTCCCCCATAGAGTCCGTTTGCCTAGTTAAATTATCTGATTCTTCGCAACAGGGAATTAAGCATTCATCCGTAGGGGACAAACCAAGCCTCATTGCCGAGGGCTCCCCAATGATATAGTTTACAAGCATATCTAAGTCCCATTCATCTGTGCTATTTTTTTGGGTTTTTACCTTTTTGGGTTTGTCCAATAGTATTTTATTGTATGTAACTGCTGTGTCCATAAGCTTTTGAAACCAAGAATTTACAGTGTCTTTATGTATGTAAGAGTCTATAGGCAATTGTTCATATCGATTTGTCAGAGCCAGCGGGGGAATTACTGGTTGATGTTTACAAAATCCTGCTGCGCTGCAGCCTGTCCATTGTTCTAAGCCAGTTGGCCCTGCTGTCCATTATTAGCTTGGTGCGCTTGACGCCTCGCGTTGATCTGTCTCAAAATTTCTTCCTCCTCTTGTTCGTCGATCTGTTCGATCATTGCCGCTTGTACCCTGCGCTGCGGCCGTCTGCAATCTCGGGCAAAATGCCCCTGTCCGCCGCAGTTGTAACAATTCCCAGGAGCGCGTCTCTGGTTCCTATCGACATCCATTGCATTTGGATCCCGTCGTGGTTGCTGCTGTTGTTGTTGTTGACCGTTTTGTTGTTGAGGACGGTACCCCCCGTTCTGTTGTTGCCCAAAGGGCCTCTGTTGTTGCTGCTGCTGTTGTCCATATGCGGGCCGATTGCCCCATGTGTTACGTTGTTGTCCAAAGTTATTGCCAGTCCTCATGCCTGGTCTTGCTGCAAAAGTCTCTTCCGCTCTGCCGATTGCCAAAATTTCTTCACAGGTGCCCTGCACCGTGGACTTTCTCCTCCCTTGCTGGAAGAGTTGTTGCATGATAGATTCCTTGGTGTTCCTTTCCAAAAGGGTTACACCGTGCCTTTCCTCGATCTTTCCCTTGATCACCAGGGTCCCGAATTGCGTAATCCAATCATCGGTCTTCATTGAACCTTGCTTAAAGCTCTCGATTTTTGATCGGGCCCATTTGATCTCAGTGGTGGGACGAAACCTCGTTGTGATTTCGCCGACTAGCTCTCGGTATGTTGGCCAGTCTTCCGATTCCATACATTGATTCAAACGGGTTTCCCCTTAGACTCCTGCCATGGGACCGTCCAAACGCGACCACACTGCAATGCACACTTCTTCTTCTCCATTGAATAGCTCTCGGTTGACCCTGAGCCATGCAAGCATCTTAGTCCACCATACTGTGAACGTTGCTTTGGATCCATTGTATTTGCTGGGATCCACGGCGACTTCTAATTTCCTTCCGCGGTTGTTGTTTTGTGGGGGGGGGGGGGTGATTGAACTGCGGTAACGGAGGTAAGGGTGATGGTGCATGGTGTTGTTCAAATTCTTCGTCGAATTGGGCGTTGGTGCCTTCGGCCATGATGGTGTGATGAGGGGGAGTGGTTGTCTTTGAACAGTAGTACCTTGCGTCAGGCACGCGACCCTGTTCTAACGCTTAGGCGAGAAAAAAAATCTAAAAGAAAAAACTCAAAGAGCGATCTGTTTACCCAGGTAGCCGATTTACCCGAGCAAAGGAAGATCTAGGAAAAATGAAGTCCACATGGTCAGAACCCCTACGCGCGCTGGACTGGTCGATATCCTGAAATAGGGTCGGGGGTTGGAACACCTTTTGCGATCTAGACGTGTACGGTCTGCTCTCTCCAACCGTCACACGCGCCAGCAGCTTTCCTGAAGGTTAGTTGCGTCGGCCTTTGGTCACCTCGACACGGGACGGGCTCAACGTTTTCCTATGTGTCTCAAACGGCAACGCTAGATATGGTGGGTGCACCAAGCATTTCTCTTCTTATCCCTGAAGTCCGGGAGATCCCCCTTAACGCTAGGGTCTGCGTGTAATAACGAAGTGCGACTTTTAAAGCAAAAGTGCGAAACGGCAGGGATAGTGATGATGGAGTAGGAAGTGTGTGTTTGGGCGGGCGAGTAGAAAGAGCTTGTTCTTCTGTTGAGGCGACGCTAAGTCAAACGACGTCGCGAGCCCAAACTTAGGAACGAAGTGGAAAGATAATGAGAGAACTGTATTGCCAAGAGACCCAGCGGGAATCTCAAGAGAACAAGCTATCGAATACAAGTGAAAGTACCCTACTTATATATGTAAATTCCATGAGGCTGCATTGTGGCAGCGTCATGCTGCGCGATAATGATAAGATGTCCTCATGTACGATATGATGTAGATAAGATAAGATCGAGATAAGATAAGATAAAGTGAAAAGTGAAAATACGATCATAACATCCTGTTAGACATACATCATATATCACCGCATACCTACATTCATTCCACGTGACTACGCCCCATATATATATCGACAATCAGTATCTTACATCCTCAGTCGTTGTCCTTTCTGACTCCCTGAGGATGTAAGTACACCATTGTTATCATCCACCCACTCATCATACTTACATACCTCTAGTTACGCAATCCCTGTGTGATCTAGGTATGAACTATACAGTTATTGTCCTTTCTGACTCCCTGAGGATTTACGCGATCCCTGTGTGATCTAGGTCCCGCTTACAGGTTATGGGCTTCCTTTAGGGACCCTACCGTTGATCGTACCTCGAGGATGCCTTACGACCCATTTTCACGCTCTTTTCGGCCCTTTTACTGGATCGATTAATGCCTAACTACACCCGCAATGGCTGATCAATTAGAACCATGGTTACCTCACCCAGCCTCAGTGCCCATCCTTTCATCGGACAATGCCATAGCGTTTGTCTCCCTGGAATCGACCAGACCCACTCTGACCACCTTTGCGACCACCAGCAGGCCCTTGAAATTTTCAGCTATGCATCCACACCCATTTTATGACATTCCACCTCACCTCCATCCTTTACATATACCTCAGAACTCTCCGTGTCCGCCCTCAATACCATCATTGCACAAGGGCAAAGCGTGCACATCGAGTGACGAGTCCCCTACAATATTTGAACCTACTACGTATAAACACCCAAACTCCTCTCCCTCTCGCCCTCTTCTGAGGGCTTCTCCCTTTCCCCGAGCAACCACATCTAGATTATCGCCTCCTTGCATCCCACATGCCTACATACCATCCTGTCCGGTGCATACATCCAACTTTTCCGTGCATATACCTACACACCATGGTCCTCCTATCATTCCTCCCTCTCCTCACCAAGTGTCACCACATATACCTATCCCACCCTCTGCCTCACAGATGCCGCATTGTGCGCACAGACCAGCTCCTTCCCCTCTGCATTCTCTGTTTCGTCCACTACCACTCCTGCCCCAGCACCTCGCGATACCTACACCTCTACTTTTAAAATTACTTTACCTGATTTATCCCGTATCCCTCTTCTTTCCTCCGCTGGTGATTGGCCTCGGTGGTACACAGCGATGATCGACATGGTGGACAACCTGGGACTCTACCCCCATATATCGACCAATGATGCGTTAAACAAACCACTCTCCAAACCGTCTTCTCCGCCTCCATTCAACCATCTCTTGACCCAGGCCGAAATGAATGTATACAAGGACTGGTGGAGAACTGATGAAATCGTACAACATATCATCGTCAGCCAGCTTGGACAAGGTCCTGTGTCAATGGTGCCACCTTGACGTGACATGCTAGGCAACATCATGACTACCGCCCATGATGTCTTTGCTGCACTATCTCGAGGATATGGGGGTGGTGATGCGGCCGGAGCAGGTGTAATCAAGGATAAGATTGTGCGTTACAGGTGTGGTACCAGTGGTGACTTGGTTATTCAATTCATCAAGGCATGGCGTGCGGTGCTTCAGCGGCTCCAGGGTACACCATGGGACTTCACTGACTTCAATCTTACTCGCCATTTCGTGGACAACCTCCCGCATGACAAGTCTTATTGTGAAGTTCGCAAACTAGTCTGCGATGGTTTCGATGAGCGGCCTTCGGTCTACTATCACTAGTGTTCGAAGGTCCAGTTTACTTTTTCGTGAATTAGACTGAGACCAGATTGAACCGAACCAATGAAAGACCGGACCGCTGGTCTCGGTTTTTAAGGTTTCGGATCTCGCCGGTCCTCGGTTCCCTCCAAACTTCAGAATTTGAAAGACCGGCCAAAGACTGGTTCGAACAGGTTTAAACCAGTCTTTTCCACGGAACAATCCGAGGAACGGAAATCAAGATCACGAAACGGCAAAGTGCAAAATTTGTGCCATTTGCAAGAATTGAACTCACAACCTCTATAGTACAGAACATTAGTTCAGTCATCTATCTAACCAACTGAGCCACACATCCATTATAACTGGTGCATCACACTCATTCTACATCACAACATTCCCACTTCCCGAATAGGCACACTTAAGAAAAAACACAAAAGGTGTGTGTGCGTGCTCCCTCCTGCCTCGATCACAAGTAGACAGATTATAAATAAAATCTATAAATATATTCTGGCCTTTTCAGCATCTGTGCCCCTCATTGCAGAGTCAGCAATGGGTGGATGCGTCATTTCAACGTTGGATGATGTGCATCACGCGCGCATCAAATGTGTCAAATATATGTAAACAAACTCAAAAAACATCGCATTTCTCCTTAATATGGCTACACAGGAGGAAGTCAGCTTACAGACTATATCAATTATGTAGCAGAGTATCATACAGTGCCTCACAAAACTGATTCAATGTTTGTTGCTTTTTGAATACCTTCAAGATAACTCTGCAAAGAATACCAATTGAATTAAACCTTTGGTATATAATTGAAAGCCCTACTTCAGGGCTTTCAGAATATAAAGGAATCATATGATTTAGATCAGAATCCATGGAGATATGATTAAATTAAATCAGCAACTCATTGAATCAGTTTTGTGAGTACCTATGGCAATTATCAGAATCAAATGCTTCACTGGTTGTATGGTAACCAGTTGTCATGACTTACTGATGGAACTTGAATAGAACCCTGATGGGTTGTCAAGGAAAGTTGTATAAGAAGAATCCAACCTCAACAGCCTCCATAATTAATCATGCGCCCTATCTCCTCTTCCCACAAGGAAAACATTCTTTCTCTGGCCTCCAATGGTCACTCCACTTGTCATATTGCCTCTAACCTGGGTGTCAGCCAACCAACTGTCTCCAGAGTGCTTCAGAATCTTCTTCCTCATCGCAATCTCTCTTCTGGTGGTCATCCATCCAAGCTTTCTCCCACCAACACACGAAACATACTTTCACAAATCACCTCAGGGAGAGCCTCCAATGCTGTGCAGGCTACCAAACACATCAACACTGTCATCTCCAATCCTGTCTCCCCAGAAACTGTGAGAAGGGTTCTCAGAAAACATGAATTCAAGGCTGTAACAAAGAAGAAAAGACCTTTCTTAAAGGCCATACATCGGAAGAGGCAGTTGGCATTTGCTATGAAGCACAGGAAATGGACAGTGGAGGACTGGAAGAGGGTCATTTGGTCAGATGAGACCAAAATCAACAGGTTTGGGTCAGATGGCAAGGAATGGGTCTGGAAAAAGAAGGGTGAGGGGCTTATTGAAAGAGAGGTTCAGAGCACAGTCAAGTTTGGGGGAGGAAATATTATGGTTTGGGGTTGTATGGGTTGGGAAGGTGTGGGGAGACTTGCAGAGGTTGAGGGGAGGATGGATGCTGATCAGTATGTGTCCATTTTGGAGGACAATTTGCTGCCCAGCATGGAGGAGAGTGGAATCTCTGAAGAGGAGATCATTTTTCAGCAGGACAATGACCCCAAGCACACCTCCAAGAAGGCCAAAAAATGGATGGACAGCAAGAATATTGCTCTGCTGGATTGGCCTGCACAGTCCCCAGACCTCAATCCTATTGAACACCTCTGGGTTCATATTAAAAGGAAGTTGAATGAATATCCAACACCACCCAAGGGAGTCTGGGAGATTTGGGACAGAGCAGCAGAGGTGTGGAATAATATAGAGTCAGAAGTGTGTCAAAACCTGATAGAAAGTATGCCAAGAAGGGTAGAGGCAGTAATCAAAGCTAAGGAGGGTAATACCAAGTACTAAAGTATAAAATACTGTATTTATTGTACATACTCACAAAACTGATTCAATGAGTCCCTGGAGTAATTTGATCATATATTGATCATTGTTTATGGTAATTACATAATTATTGCAGATTCCGAGAGTCCTGAAGCAGGGCTTTTAACCAGGTACCAATACCTTCTTTTGATTGGCATTATTTGCAAAGTTATTTTGAAGGTATTCACAAAGTAGCAAACATTGAATCAGTTTTGTGAGGCACTGTATGTCAATAAATATGTGTTGATTTTATGGAATGATGCCACAAATTTTAAGTCATAGAGGTGCCTTGCTCTACACCAAATAATAGTAAACAATGTGCAAAATGCATTGCGCAGGCGCGCGCAGTGCCTTCCTCATGGTCTAATAATAGTTGGAAGTGATAGAACTTATAAATATATATGTATTCACCTTCTGAAGCACTTTGTATAATTTTTAGAAGTCCAGATAAGATAGAAATAATGAAATGTGCAGATTTCAGTAAAAGTGTTATATCTCCCTAATGAATGAGCCAAATTTGAAAAACAAATGTGCTGTGAGATCCCCTGAATGAGGAGAATCCAAAGCTGAAACAAAACATTTGGTCAAATTTTCGACCTATTTTGCTCATATTCACCTCATCAAGTCCTTTAATTTTATTTGAAGGGTCTGAATAGGTTTACATACACTGTTTCAATAGTATATGTATAGTATATTTAGAGTACAAATGTTGTGCAAAGGAGGAAGCTAGAAAATGTTGTTTTTTGTGTTTGAAAACAGCATGCTGTTATGCTTAACAAACCGTTCCAAGGTTCGGGCAGAGTATGCAGGAAAGTGGAAAGGCGAAGAGCAATGTGATTGCTAAATCTAAGGAATCTACTACAGTACAAGAGGTTTATATACAGTGACTTCCAAAAGCGGCCCAATGTTTTGTATTCTTTGATTGTTGCTTGAATAACATTGGATTGAAAATAAATACAAACACAGTATTGGTGTACCATAGATAGCATTTGATCAGGGCTATCCATCAGAAAAAGAATTACATAATTTCAATCAGTATTACTAGAGATATAGGCAGTTTAATTCAGAGACTCATTGGGCCACTTATGGAAGTAGCTATCAGAAATGCAGACACAGCCCAATAGCAATGCACATAGCCTAAAGCAATGCACACAGCTTCAGAGGCTATGATTAATAGCCATAAGGCAGTGCTTACAAGCTATATAAACCAGTCCAACACTCCCCAAAAGCTATAATTCATCATGCATCCCATCTCCTCTGCTCAGAAGGAAAATATCCTTTCTCTTGCTTCCAGTGGTTTCTCCAATCGCCATATTGCCTCCAAACTTGGTGTAGGCAGGTCTACTGTTGCCAGAACACTTCATACTTTTCTTTCCAACCACTATACTCCTCTTACTGGGCGCCCATCCAAACTTTCATCCACAAATCAACATGCAGTTATTGCACAAATCAAGACTGGCAAAGCTTCCAATGCTGTTCAAGCCATGAAACATATCAATACCATCATCTCTGATTCAGTCTCCTCACAAACAATTAGAAGAGTCCTGAATAAACATTCATTCAAGGCTGTGGTGAAGAAGAAAAAGCCCTTGTTGAGTGCAAGGCATAGAAAGGCAAGGTTGGCCTTTGCTCAGAAGTATCAGGAGTGGACTGTGGAGGACTGGAAGAGGGTTATTTGGTCAGATGAGACCAAAATCAACAGATTTGGGTCAGATGGAAGAGAGTGGGTCTGGAAGAAGAAGGGAGAAGGGTTGATTCAGAGGGAGGTGCAGGGGACAGTCAAGTTTGGTGGAGGAAACATCATGGTATGGGGGTGTATGGGATGGAATGGAATGGGGCATCTTGCAGAGGTTGAGGGGAGGATGAATGCTGACCAGTATGTGGCCATTCTGGAGGAGCACATGCTGCCTAGCCTGGAGGAGAGTGGGATTTCTGAGGAGGAGGTAATTTTTCAGCAGGACAATGACCCCAAGCACACCTCAAAGAAGGCCAAGAAGTGGATGAAGGACAACAATATCACACTTCTGGACTGGCCTGCACAATCTCCAGATATCAGCCCTATTGAACATCAATGGGTTCATCTCAAGAGGGAGCTTGCCAAGTATCCAACACCACCAAAGGGAGTTTGGGAGATTTGGGAGAGAGTGGCAGAAGTGTGGAATAATATACCACCAGAGGTATGTCAAAATCTAATAGAAAGTATGCCTAGAAGGTTAGAAGCAGTTATCAAGGCCAAGGGAGGTCATACCAAGTATTAAAATAGCCCAATTCTGTTTTTCTGATGACTACTTCCATAAGTGGCCCAATGAGTCTCTGAATTAAACTGCCTATATCTCTAGTAATACTGATTGACATTATGTAATTCTTTTTTTGATGGATAGCCCTGATCAAATGCTATCTATGGTACACCAATACTTTGTTTGTATTTATTTTCAATCCAATGTTATTCAAGCAACAATCAAAAAATACAAAACATTGGGCCGCTTTTGGAAGTCACTGTAGTACTGACTATGAGCGGTAGCGAATGAGTCAGTAACTGCGGAAGGCAGTGCGCATGAGTAAGACGACTGTGGACTGAGTAATACTACTGCGGAGCTGAGTAAAGCTACTGCGGACTGAGTCATACTGGGAATCTAAGGGAGCGAAAGTAGGTATTAGACATAGTGTATTCGTAAGAGGGCACCGAGTCGGGATGATAAGTAAAAGAGATGACGTGGTCCGCATACCATAGAGTCCGTAACACTCGGTGTTCATCGAGTCTTCAACTGCTGTTAGCAGTCGCCTCACCTGCCTCGTCTCCACCAGTATTATCTTGAGGACACCCAAGATGGGACGGTGTCCTCCAACCCACTTTCCGATGCCTTTTTCTTCGCCTTATTCACCTTCACCGTTTTCTTCACCTTCTTCACCTCTGATGCTCTGACCTCACTTCTTCTTGTCCTTTATACACCCCCTGCACAATGACTTATTATGGTTTCTAAAACAAAGAGTTAAAACAGAAAAATAACCAGAAAGAAACTCACTTGTTGTCACGCTCACACTCAACGCCCTTCATCACGCACCTCGTACAAGCGCCGAGTTAGCAAACCCAAGGAACTTCTGGACTTCCTTTTTTGACGTGGGTGCTCGCCAGTTTCGGATCGTGTCCACCTTCTTGGTTTCCATCTCGACATGTCCTTCACCAACGACATATCCCAATATGGGGCATTTCATTACTTCCCAGAAACACAACACCGAAGAAATTCTGCAGATCCTATTGGACAATGACTTGTTCCTAAAGGAGAAGAAGTGTTTCTGGGAAGTAATGAAATGCCCCATATTGGGATATGTCGTTGGTGAAGGACATGTCGAGATGGAAACCAAGAAGGTGGACACGATCCGAAACTGGCGAGCACCCACATCAAAAAAGGAAGTCCAGAAGTTCCTTGGGTTTGCTAATTTCTATCGGCGCTTCATTGAAGGATATTCAAACATCGCGAAACCACTTACCGCGCTCACAGGCGGCACTGTGTTTACTTGGGGACCAACGGAACAAAAGGTATTTGAAGGTCTCATACAGGCAATCACATCGGCACCAGTCTTGGCATTACCAAAACCAAATGGACAATTCAGGGTCGAAACCGATGCATCGGGCTATGCAATTGGGGCTGTACTCTCTCAAAAACAGGACGACAAATGGCATCCTATCGCGTTCTTGTCGCGGACCATGTCTGCGGCCGAACAAAATTACGAGATATACGACAAAGAGCTCTTGGCAGTCATGGAAGCACTGAAAGATTGGAGACACTATCTGCTCGAAGCCAGGGAACACTTTGAGATCTTAACTGATCACAAGAACCTGGAGTATTTCCGCCGTCCTCAGGACCTAAATCAACGACAAAGGCGCTGGAAGATGAAGTTACAAGACTATGACTTCGGAGGAAGCATAAGGGGATTTGGACGGGCGGATCTTTCCAGTTGCTAGACCTTCATCAATGAATGCGTCCAATTCCTCTTGTTCCTTTTGTGTCATGGGATATGTATTTCCCCCTAGTTCCTTTGGTGCGTCCGGTGTAAGTTCAATACCATGGTCCCATTCCCTTTCCTTCGGGATCTTATCAAAGTTCTCCTTCTCGAAGAGGTGAGTAAAACAATCAACGTATGAGGGTCGTTTGGTTGTGGGAGGTGGTGTGGGAGTGACAGCTTCCAATATAGGGTCTCCAGGCTTCCATTTCTGATCTGACTTCTTGGGTGCATCTTTGTCGTGCACCTCAACCATGCGAACCGGGTGTTTGCGACCATCAAGGTTAACCCTGAAATCTGAATGTTTGGTTCGGCATGTTGCTGGGCACCGGTTGAATGTTACCGTGCTGGTTGTCCAATTGATCGTAGGGTTGTGGTGTACTAACCAGTCATGTCCCAATAGCATGTCCGTTCTGCCAATGTCCAGTACCATTGCTTCCATGGTTTCCTGATGTGTTCCCAAATCCAGCTTGACTTCGGCAAGTTGGTTCGCTTTTTGTTGTCAATTTGGTGATCCATCGGCATTTAGAATTGCTATGGGCGGTATTCCTCGCGTGGGGAGGTTCTGTTCGTGTACTATTCCGGGATGGATGCATGTGTGTTCACATCCGCTATCAACCTCAGGTCGAATGACCTTTGGTCCTCGTCGTGTTTTGAGCTGAGCTAACAGCCTGATCTCTCGTCGTTTTGGAGGTTTGTCTCCCTTCACAATCTAAGTCGATGCAGCGGCTCGCTTGGCAGGGATGACATAGGTTCTATTGTCTGCAGTCATACAAGGCAAGCAAGTCTGTTTAATAGATAAGGGTCGCAACTTAGCGTCGTTTAATCGGACCCTCCGGGAAAATCCTTCTCATCGGCTTCTAAGATTGTGGTTTCATCATTCTCGGCATCTTCCTCAGACACCTTCCTAACCCTTCCAGAGTTCTTCTTCGGCTTGCAGCAGTTGCGCGCAATATGGCCTTCTTGGTCGCAGTTGAAACACTTGCGACCATCTTTCTTCTTTGGAGCGCTGCAGTCTTTAGCAAGGTGACCGAAGCGTTGACAGTTGTAGCAATGGGCCACTCCTGCTTTGTCGATCTCCATGGCCTTGCCCTGACCACCATAAGTGGTACCTGATCCGGTGCACATGTCGCCGCCACCTCGGATGACCAGTGCATGTCCCTCCATCTGTCGTCCCTTGTTTCGGATCTCCTTTGCATACTCAGAGTATGTCTTATCCTCGCTTGCCACTTGTTCAGAGATTCTTCGGTTGACGTTCTTTTCCAGGATGTATTTCCCAGTTTCTTTGCCAAGGTTTGACAGCTTCAAGAGCTCTTCGAATTCGTCCAAGAATTCGTCAACGGTACGTTTCTCCTGCCTCAGGACTTCGAGTCTCGCTTTGGCAGTGACTGATTTGTTGGCAACAGAAAATCATGTTGCGATATCTTCTGAGAATCCTAGCCAGGTGATGTTTTCGTTGTCGATGGCAAGAGCGTCTAACTTGTTACTGGCCCAGTGCTTGCCGGACCCTTCCATCATGCGGGATAGCACCGCAAGAATCTTCTGATCGTCTGTTGGGCTCTTTTGGAACCTGATGTATAGTTTGGTGGCTTTCCACCACTCGTCAAAGGTGTGTCTGTCCTTGAACATCCCAGGATCCTTGATGATCTTGGATGTATCCATCGTTTGTACTGCCGGAGCTTCTGCCATGTCTAGAGTCTGCGGAGAAGGAGAGGGGTCGGGTTGTTGGGATGAAGATGGGGTTCGGGATACAGGTAAGGGTTGAAAATGAGTCCCTGTTCTAGGCGTCTGTTCAATATCTGACTGCGCGGAGTCAAAAGCAAATTCGTCAGGGGACTCGTCGGCGGAATCGGTGGCAAAACGTTCGGGGTATTTCCTCTGTAGATCTCTAAGGAATCTCTGTTCCTGCGCGTCTGTCGGTTGTGAGAAGGGGTCAAGTCTCTCATTTCGTGCCCAACGACCGTACTCGGTCTGTTGTTCTGTGGTTGTAAAGTGGGCGTAGATTTGTTGCTTCGAGTACGACATGATGATGCGGCTCTGGGACGTCTCGATGTGAGCGTCCTAATCAATCTTCTGATAACGGTTGTCTGGACACCGATAAACTCTCTGATCTCTGTGATCCGACCTGTCTGAGGTCCTTCTTGAACGCGAAAGCTTTCGAGTTCGTTCTGTCAGGTGTTGTAACGCGCGATCTGGTGTTGTCGAGCAAGATGGATGCTCTCTGCTATCTCGCCGTGGGGGCGATGCTCGTCATTGTCTAGTTCTTCGTCAAGCACCTGTTGTAGGATGCGATGGATCTCCGATTCGATGTACTGCTGGATGAGTGTAAAATTGATACTGTCTCGAGGACTTAGCTCCTCCTGTTGGGCTTCTGGTGAGGCGAATGGGTTACCGGTGAAGTCTTCAAAGAAGCGCGATGTCTTGACTCGTCTGGTAGTTGCTCTCTTCGCTCTGGGCAAACCTAACGAGATTTAGCAACTTGTTATGCTTAACAAACCGTTCCAAGGTTCAGGCAGAGTATGCAGGAAAGTGGAAGGGCGAAGAGCAATGTGATTGCTAAATCTAAGGAATCTACTACAGTACAAGAGGTTTATATAAGTACTGACTATAGGCGGTAGCGGATAAGTCAGTACTGCGGAAGGCAGTGCGCATGAGTAAGGCGACTGCGGAAGGCTATGTACAATAAGTAAGCTGACTGCAGAAAGCGAGTCAGCGCGGGAGCAAAGTATACTAAAGGGGCTGACAAAGTAAAGGTAGTGAGTCAGACTGGGAATCGAAGGTTGCGAAAGTAGACATTAGACATAGTAAGCTCGTAAGAGGGCGCTGAGCCGGGCCGATAAGTAAAAGTGATGATGTCGTCCGCATACCGTAGAGTCCGTAACACGAACGACACCTCCACCTGTACCAAGTCCCCAATGTGGAAGATCTTCGGCTCCACCTTTCTGTATCTGTGTCGCTAGTCAATCACAGTCTCTTCACATCAAGAAGTTGTATACTCACTGTGGATGCCCTTCCCTCTCGCCAACATACACATAATATTTGACTTGATTATCCTCACCATGCAAATACTGACCCCCTTTTATTATACGGAGGTATTATGTATTATGGGAATCATCATTTTACTTGCAGGTTTGTTTCTCAATGTGGCATTGTCTGGTATCATTGCAGCGTCGATACTGGCATGTACTTAATTAACGAGGGGCCCCTTCAATCATTGGGGGATCTCTCGAGGCGGGACACCTGCCCTATATGCCAAGCTCTAAGTCTTTCTCATTGATTGTCATTGTAGGGAGATAGTCATAATCAAATTATTAGTAAGTTAAAAAAAATCAACTGCTATTGCATAGACATGCAGAATAACTCACTGTGTACGTGATTTTTATTCATTCTGTGGGTGCCGCTAGCACTTTCAATGGTAGTAGAATGGCATTTATTTTTCAAAAGCAAACTCGGATATTGCCGTGCTTTGCAGCGGCCCACTCACCAGTTCAGTTTCATCCGATTTCCGAGCTAATGTGGAAACATGGGGAAAACATGTCAACTGAGGTATGTTACAATAAACCTATCAAGGCCTCCTCGTTCCATCCTGTTGCATTCTTGAAAAACTGTTGAATAGAGTATTGTACTGTTCCGCTGTCTTGTAACCCATGAACAGGTCTTCAGCTTCCTCACTGCCATTTGCTTGGGGCTGCTGTCCACGAATTGACTCTTGAAGGTCATACAAAAGACAGGCCAGGTTGTCGACGTGCCATTCAAGCCGTCTTGTATCATCTCCAGTTGAGTATCTGCTCACGTGCCTGTGCTTTCCCCCTTGATAAGTGTGAGGGCTGTAGCAATCTTCTCGCCATTGTTGCTGATGTGAACCCTCGTGAAATACAGGTTGCATTGTCAGATGAATCCATCGACCTTCTCCTTTGCCCCCTTGAACTCATCGGGGAGCGGCACTTGGATGGCCGCATGGGCCTGTTGGACAGTTACATGGATTGCCTGCCACGTGGGGATGAGATTGTTGATGGTATCGAGGATGGTGTTGATACCAGAGCTGAGGATGGATGAAGGGTTGGCCATGGTTGGTGGCAGAATGGGAGTGTTGCAGGGGATACAGCATGAGAGGTGTGACGGTGGAGGTAAGTGTGAGAGATGTGGAGGTGGAGGAACGACGAGGACAGCAGTGTTTTGGCAAAAAAGCGGACCTGGTCGTTGAGAGAGCTAGATCTGATGTTATGATACAGTGAATGAAAAGATCTAGCTACCGAATATAGCTAAGTGCCTACCTGTAAGGGCAACCACTTTGCACTTTCCCTTTCCTTTCATTTCCACCATCTCCGACGTCCTCCGACGCCCTCCGATCGTATCTGTTGCCTCCGACATCTTATTCACCTCTCCGCACCTTTCCACATCCGACGACTCCACGCCCCTCCGCTCCTCCGCATGTCGGATCGCAGGTACTATCATTCATCTTGTTTCCATTCATCCCCCATCCCTACTCCCGACCATTACTCATCATTCATATGTCTCGTTTTATCTTTTATTTCATATCTCACTTTACTATTTATCTAACTGGCTTGCAAGGGAATCCTTAGAACTTTCTCTTCGGATCTCCCTTGCAAGGTATGTGTTGTATTAGTTATCCGACTGCTCAATCTAAACTTTGGATCTCCCTTGCAAGTATCTGAGTTCGAGTCTTGGATCGTAAGGTTGCCCTTACAGTAGAAAGTTCTCATCTAATTGGGCCGGGTCCGATTGCATCATTGTCACGATTCCGCGCTTCGGAGTAGCTTCGTCCGCGTCCGACTCCGATACATCTCACACCCCTTCCAGTTCTTCTAATTACCTCTCCGTAACTGGTGATTCTGCTCCGCGCATAGTAATGGACGACCCCAATCGCCTTGAACAGCTCGAGCACGAGTTCCAGGAACAACGTCAAACTCTCGCTGATATCTCTACTCAACTTGACCAACTCCTCCTCGCCTTCAACGCAATTCCTGCCCCAGCTCCGCCACCTATCCCACCTGCTCCCGCACCTGCACCTCCACCTGCTCCGCTCGCTCCGGCCAATCCGGGCGTGCATCGAGCAAAACCCGCCAATCCGTCAGACTTCGACGGATCACGCGCAAATGGCTGGACCTTTCTAAACTCCTGTGAATTGTTTATGGGACTGGCTCCGGAACAGTTCGCAGACGACCAC
This sequence comes from Entoloma clypeatum, assembly GCA_963565915.1. NCBI lineage: Eukaryota > Fungi > Basidiomycota > Agaricomycetes > Agaricales > Entolomataceae > Entoloma > Entoloma clypeatum. Next base: position 2,973,535 of record OY751496.1, read on the forward strand.
GCTAAAATTTATTGGGCCTTATCTTTCATGAAGAGTGGACGCGCAGCACGCTTTGCAGATCGCATTATCCGACAAGAGCGGAGGACCGGTGCTCCGCCTTATCGGACTTGGGTGGACTTCCGCGCCGTCTTTACAACGGAGTTCACTCCGAAGAATGAGGAACAGGACGCGAGACTGATCCTCGAAGGAGAATCCTATTATCAAGGTCAACGGGATGTCGAGACCTATATTGACGAGTTCAAAGACTACATTGACAAAGCAGGCTATCAGGAGGATACCAATATAGTACTTAAATTCCGCCATGGTCTCCGTTCCGACATTCAGAATGAGATCGCCACCCTGACCCACGGACGGCCTGTGGACAACAACCCCGATGAGTGGTACTCTGCAGCACGAGTCAACAACGACAATAGGATTGCCAACAAAGCCTTCAAAGCCACTGCTCCGACCCGCACATCTGCCTTCCGCAACGTCGTCGGACCAAGAGTACCTGGCACCTCAGTATTCCCTCGCCCCTATATTCCATTCACTCCGCGTCCAGCTCCGCTTGCATCCGCAACCGCTCCGCCGACAAGGGACCCTAATGCAATGGACATTGATACTTCACGCATCAAAGGCAAGAATGCCAATGCATGCTTCAGATGTAACAAAACGGGTCACTTCAGTCGTGAATGCCCCCTTCGCTTCGACGTCCGATTCATGACGATGGAGGAACAAGACGAGTTTATCATGGAACAACTCGTGGTCAAGGACGCGGCGGAAGGCAACTCCGTTCCGCCCACGGAGTCTGCGGAGTCGGAGGGAGGACAGGAGGATTTTCCTCCTCACAACGAGTGAACAGTGCGCCCTCGTTGTCTACTAAAAATCGTTATGCTGCCTTATTTATGGAACAATATGATCCTATACCCTCCATCTCTAAGCCTGCAAACGATCCCATAGTCGCACCCAACTCCGCAAATCCCATCCGCCTTCGCCTCTCTAAATGGGAGCGGCGGCTTCCAAAACAATATGTTCTCGCCGCAGCCGCTCGCTCCGACAATTCCCTCGAACTAGACATAGTTCTCGAAACTACCGACACTAAAGACACACTATCACAAAAGGCCTTACTCGACAGCGGGGCAACAGGGTCGTTTACTGAATGCACTCTGGTCGAGAAACACCGACTCTCTACTCGAAAACTACAACGCGCAATTCCGGTATACAACATCGACAGAACTCCGAATGAGGCCGGAGCAATAACGGAGGTGTTGGACGTAGTGCTCCGCTATCGGGATCATTCGGAATGGACCCAGCTTGCAGTCACAAGTTTGGGAAAACAAGAAATCGTGTTAGGCTTCACTTGGCTCAAAGAACGGAGCGGAAGTTCGAACAAGTCCGCATCCGAGCCTGTCGGATGGGTTCCACTCCGACGTCCGGTTTAGCGGAGGAGGCTCCGCATGGCCCATGGGTGGAGGATGTCACAGAAGGAGAGGAAGCGGAGGAGTTAGCGGAAGACGATGAGGAAGAGGATGAGTTTGAGGAGGGAGATCGCCTTTTTGTTGGAACAGTACCCACGGAGGCGGAGTTCATCCGCGCTTCATCCAATATCTCGCAACGTCTATCGGAGGCCTTCCTCAGTAACCAAAAACCCAAACCTTTCCGCGACTCCGTACCAGACCACTTGTTTGATTTCGAAGACGTATTCTCAAAGACCTCTTTCGACACCTTACCGGAAGAGCGGACGTGGGACCACGCCATCGAACTTGTTCCGGACGCCTCTCCGGCGGGTTGTAAGGTATATCCGCTCGCCCCGAACGAACAGAAAGAACTCGACGCGTTTTTGGAGGAAAACCTTGCAACTGGTCGGATCCGCCCTTCCAAGTCTCCGATGGCATCTCCGGTGTTCTATATCAAGAAAAAGGATGGCTCCCTTCGTCTTGTACAAGACTACCGGTCACTCAATTCCAAAACTATCAAAAACAAGTATCCGCTTCCGCTCATATCCGAACTGATCAATAAACTTCAACGCGCTCAATACTTCACCAAACTCGACATCCGCTGGGGTTACAACAATGTACGGATAAAACCCGGAGACGAGTGGAAGGCCGCTTTTTGGACCAATTGCGGACTCTATGAACCATTGGTGATGTTCTTTGGCCTCACTAATAGTCCATCCACATTCCAGACTATGATGAACGAGATCTTTCAGGACCTTATCACTGAAGGTGTAGTTTGTGTTTACCTTGACGATATACTCATCTTCACGGAGACCCTTGCGGAACATCGGAGGGTCACACGGATTGTACTGGAACGACTTCGCGAACACAAACTCTATCTAAAACCAGAGAAATGCGAGTTTGAGCAAACGCGCATTGAATACTTAGGCCTTATTATTGAACAAGGACACGTAGAGATGGATCCGGTGAAAGTAGCAGGGGTCGCGGAGTGGCCCGCTCCGACAAACGTCCGAGAAGTACAGTCATTTCTGGGATTCACTAACTTCTATCGCTGTTTTATTGAAGGGTTTTCGGACATTGCGCGCCCTCTTTTCGAGCTCACAAAGAAGGGGCACCTCTGGTCTTGGAAGGAGGGAGAAGTGTCCGCATTTGCGGAGTTGAAGCAGAGGATTATGTCCGCTCCACTCCTGGTCTTAGCTGATCATGGAAAGGAGTGGCGGATAGAAGCAGATAGTTCAGACTTTGCAACCGGAGCAGTACTGTTCCAACCAACAGAGGACGGTAAGTGGCACCCTGTCGCATTCTATTCCAAAAGCCTCAGTCCGGTGGAACGCAACTACGAGATCTATGACGAGGAGATGTTGGCGATGGTCCGCGCATTGGAGGAGTGGAGGCACTTCCTCAAAGGAGCGGAGAAGACAGTGGAGATTTGGACGGACCACAAAAATCTTGAGTATTTCATGACAGCCCAAAAACTAAATCAACAACAAGCTAGATGGTCCTTATACCTCGCTCGTTTTGATTTCAAAATGCACCATCGACCGGGCAAGTCAATGGGCAAGTCCGACGCTTTGTCCCAACGAGCGGACCACGGAGACGGATTGCGGGACAATTAAAACATCATCCTTCTTCGACCAGAACTGTTTGCAGTGCGAGCAATGCATGGGGTAACCGTTCAAGGGGAAGAACGCGACGTCCTCCGCCCGGTCCGACAGGGAATCCGAGAGGGGCTACTGGAGGATAGTGTGGCAGAGGTTGTCAAATCCCTTCTGACCGTTGGAGCGGGGTCCGTCCGCAGTGCGGAGTGGAGGCAAGCAGAAGGTTTGCTCTACTTCAGGGATCATATCTATGTTCCTAACAATCCCCAACTGCATCATCGGATCCTCGCACAACACCACGACACTCCGGTGGCTGGACATCCAGGACAGTGGAAAACCTTGGAACTGGTGTGGCACAATTACTGGTGGCCACACATGTCTCGTTTAATAGGTCTACTACCAGAAGCCCACGGCTATGATGCTATCATGGTGGCAGTGGACTCAGTAGGGAAGCGGGGACACTTCATCCCGACGCACTCCGACATCTCCGCACTCGGGACTGCACGCTCCTATATTCAAAACGTCTGGAAACTCCACGGACTACCGGAGGCCATTGTCTCCGACCGCGGACCACAGTTTGTTGCCAAGTTCACGCGCGAACTATATAGGCTACTTGGCATTAAGGTTGCTGCCTCGACAGCCTACCATCCGCAGTCGGACAGACAGACGGAGCGGGTCAATCAAGGATTGGAACAATATCTTCGCCTATTTGTCAATGAACGTCAAGACGATTGGGACGAATGGCTTCCGATGGCTGAATTTGCATACAACAACCATGTTCACGCATCGACACGTCAAACTCCGTTCTACATTGACACCGGCCACCATCCGCACATGGGATTCGAACCTCGCGAGAAGCGGACGGAAATCGAGGCGGTAGCGGATTTCAGCGAGCGGATGAAGTCCGCTCTGGAGGAGGCTCGCGCAGCACTGACAAAGGCAAAAGACGACATGGCGCGATACTACAACCAGCATCGGAGCACCACTCCGACATTCCGCCCGGGGGACAAGGTCTTTCTAGACTCATCAGACCTCAAAACCACCCGACCCACAAAAAAGATTGCACATTGGTACATAGGCCCTTTCCCAGTGGTCCGACCTGTCGGAACACATGCCTACGAACTTCGCCTTCCCCCTTCCATGTCCCGCATTCACCCAGTATTCCACTTCGTCAAACTTTCACTAGTTCCCGACGACCCTTTCCGACGCCAAGTCCGCTCTCCTCCGCCTCCGATGGTAGTCGGAGAAGAATTGGAGTACAATGTTGAAAACCTCTTGGACAGCCAACTGCATCGAGGCAAGCTTCAATTCTTGGTCAAATGGAAGGGATCTGGCTACGAAGAGAATTCCTGGGAAGCAGAAGACAATGTCCACGCTCCGCGCCTAGTCCGCGACTTCTACCGACGTCATCCGGGAGCTCCGTGTCGGATCTCCGCTGCGATATTCGACTCATTTCGCCTGACACGTCGAGAGGCCGTGCCTTGAAGGGGGGGTGATGTAAGGGCAACCACTTTGCACTTTCCCTTTCCTTTCATTTCCACCATCTCCGACGTCCTCCGACGCCCTCCGATCGTATCTGTTGCCTCCGACATCTTATTCACCTCTCCGCACCTTTCCACATCCGACGACTCCGCGCCCCTCCGCTCCTCCACATGTCGGATCGCAGGTACTATCATTCATCTTGTTTCCATTCATCCCCCATCCCTACTCCCGACCATTACTCATCATTCATACGTCTCGTTTTATCTTTTATTTCATATCTCACTTTACTATTTATCTACCTGGCTTGCAAGGGAATCCTTAGAACTTTCTCTTCGGATCTCCCTTGCAAGGTATGTGTTGTATTAGTTATCAGACTGCTCAATCTAAACTTCGGATCTCCCTTGCAAGTATCTGAGTTCGAGTCTTGGATTGTAAGGTCGCCCTTACACTACCCTATATATACTCTTTCGGAATAGGGAGATCCCTATTCTACTGACTACAGAGACACAGTGACAGCAAGATACAGCGACAGTCACTGAGGAACATGGTGATGGATAAGGAGAAGCGGAGTGGATACAGGCAGAAGCCTGGAATGGAGAGGATTGGAGAGGAGATCCTCACAAATATGGGGGTACAAACAGGCAATGGCCACAGCAATGAGGGCGGCCTTGGGTGCTATAGCCAGGAGATCTAGAGTTGCTCGCCTCTGAGCATGCACTTGCAGGTGGTGGCTTTGTCAGTAAGTGGCATTTGGGGAAAAGGGAAACATGCTGATTCAGTTGCACCAGGCTGCTGACCCACCCCACGGCCGGCAGTGAGGATGCAGTGCAGTGGAACAAAGAGATGTGGACAAGAGAGGGAGGCAACAGCAAAGTCAACAAACATAGGGCACATGTGACTAACATGTGTCAACGTTGTGCACGGGCCAAGAAAAAATGTATGCATAATTTGTGTAATGAAATGTAGAAAAACAAGCAGGAGCGGAAGGAATATTTATGACAAAAGGTGGAAGGAGCAGTCGTCACCTGAATCCTCCTGATCCCATTTCCAAAGGTTCTCACATAGCAGTTGCTGGAAATCCACTGGGACATCAAGAATCGTCCTCTTCGACTACTTCAACATCACTCAAATTAACTGATGCCAAATTAACAAGATCATAATGTACCATGTGAGAAAGTCCCCACATTATCATGTGGAAATGTAGCTATTCCTGGGAGACATTATAATGTGACTACAGGGACTATAGATTCCAGGATGGTTAGATTGACCCAAATCTCTCTGTCAGACCACAGTCTGGTCATATTCTGGCCTCAAATGGCAACATATATACAGAGGCACCACTGATTCCCAGCCTAACCTTAACCTAACCCTAACTTATCTCTAACCTATCCCTAACCTTTAACCTAACCCTAACAACCTACCTAAATCTCTAATAGTGACATTATAATGTGGCAGACACATTATAATGTGGACCTAACCTTTAAAACCTTAATTCCATGACATATTATAATGTGGCAAGGTACCTGAAAACCATGTTTACATTGAATTCCATCAAATCATAATGTACCATGTGAGAAAGTCCCCACATTATCATGTGGAAATGTAGCTATTTCTGGGAGACATTATAATGTGACTACAGGGACTATAGGCTGACTCTCAAGCGAGATGTGATGAATCCAGAATTGACAAACGCGGCCCTTTGATTAGGCATCATGCGGCGGCCGGGGTGAAGTTGAAAGCGAGGACAAGGGCTTAATTGAATGGGGGGAGGGTGAGGCAAGAAGGGGAAGCACTTGACATTGGAAATTCAGAAGTATGTATCTCTCATCTTGTCTCCTCCCCACGAAATGCAAGCAGTCTTTCTCTGCTCCAAACCTTTGTGCTCGAGTTCTCTGCCTGATTTAAAGTTCACGGACACGTCCTTCAGAGACTCTGATCGTTTTCTATTAGCCTGTTACTGTACCATTTCAATCAATTCATTGGGCCTGTGACACGTGACACGGTGTGATGAAATTTTGATTCTGTCGTGGCCGAAAATTTCCGTGATGTCGACTCAAGTGACTGATCTTCGTCATTTTCGGTGCCATTTTTGGCAATTTCTCCATGCCATTTTTGGAAATCCCACGTGCCGAATTCGTCGCCGGGCTCAGGGAAGCGTGACAAATGTGACATTCCGGTGTTTTCAAAAGCCCTGTTATGTGTGACCGACAAATTGATTGAAATGCTACAGTACTCGGAAGACATTTTGTAGTCTACTTTCCCCCCTCACATTTTATAGGCACCATTGTAGGCTCTGTACGAGATCTCCAGGATCAATCCCATCGCCTGCCAAAATTAACAGAACAGTTTGGTGAAATTTTGGCAGGTAACGAGATTGGAACGGGATCAATCCCAGAGTTCCCGTACAGGCCTTATATCCGCTCCACGGAATAGGCGACCTCCTCAACCTCCCATGGAACTTTTGTTCTGCAATAACGGGCAGGATATAATGTACATGTATTACTCAAGAACAAAAGTACTTGTACTGTTACATTTACACCAGTGAGACATGATAATGAAAGAGCAAAGTGATGGGACATGGCGAGTGGAAATTACATGGTGCGTGGAAATTACATGGCGCGTGGAAATTACATGGCGCGTGGAAATTGTTGAACGAACATTGGTATGTGACGGAATCCAATTAATGATACTTGGACTGACCCTGCCACTGCAAACGGAAAAAATATGTTAGGGCCTAAGACAGGAACAACATTTGTGCTTACAAAACGCGACTCCCTCCCAAGCATGACCAATGTGCTCCTCTTCAAAGGGCGAGGTCGAAGAGGGGAACTCTCCTGAGACATCAGGATATCAAAAAGATTGTCTGAAGTTATCAATGGAAAAGGTTGCGAACCAGGCGGCGGCTCTTGATCGTGGTGAGATCCTTCTTGTCCATCCTTTTCTTAATACGCTCCACTGCGGTAGTAAGGGTGTCCACCTGGGATAAAATAAACTCGGTATTTGTGACGAGCTCCACAACCGTGACGGTGCTGGTGGGTTGATCAGATCGGGGATGTGGAAAGGAAAGGGCACACACCGCTGAGATTCATCCTCTTTCTCGAGATCCAGCATGGTAATGTCGGTGTCGAAATTGCAGCCGGGGGCAGATGAGACATGGGGCGCCGCAGCGGGAGCTGCTTCACTGCAGGAATGTGTCAGCTCGTTCCGTTGCAATGGGTGATTGACATACAGGGGAACAATTGCTTGAGAAGCGGTGTCATCGCCCATGATGATGTCACTGTCGGCACTCGGGGGTTGGGGAGGGATCACGGGTTCGCCTGATGCTGGCATTGGGATACTGTGGATGGTGGTGAAGTGAATGCAGCCTGGACCAGCAAGAGGTTCAATCAAGAAAGATCACTGAGGGGCGGGAGAAAGCTCACAGGATTGTTGGTGCATGATGGAGTAAGGTAAAGGAATTGCGGCAACAGAGGTGGAGGAGGGAAGGGATCACTGGGGGGTTGGTTGTTGAGTGGCCGATGGTGGGGTTACATTTTATGGGCTGAAAGTGCTTTCAGTGTCAGAAAAGGGTGAAGAAATAAGGGCTAGCCTTTGAGAAAGAGTTGAGGGGAGAGTGAAAGAGGCGGGACTTTGAAAATGATGTGACAGAAGTTTTTGAGGAAAGATCGGCAGAGTCGATGGTGCAGGCATGTGTGGTCGGTCTGCCACGAGGTCGACCCTGATCCTGACACTGATCCTGAAAGCTAATATTGATAATAATCTGTGAGCATCAAAGTCACCAGCCGTTCCAATCACCAATTCGCAGAGTGGTCCCCTTTGTCAAGTAAGTAAAGCAATGCAGATCGCTCTCTTGTTTATTTCACATTTTCCGATTCGTGATCACCTCTAGATCTCTCCGGGTCCCGCACTGAACACCATGGAATTGGCACAATGAAGACACTGCATTTGGCGCAATCGTCCTTGTAGGACCCAGGAAGCTCCCGCCATTTCTTGTCTGCTTTTTAGCGGATTTTGGGCCCAAATTTCAACCAACTGTTGTCCAAATATGGTGGATTTGAGGCCGCCGGCGGGCAGGGTTTGTCCGTCAATAGCGGATTCTAGGCCTGGCATGCCGAAACTTTTGTCATTGACAGGGTCAGCAACATGGCGTGGATGTAGTGAAGTGGTGTAGATCTTTCGGAGAACAGTGTTTTCAAACATGATCATGTCTAATGTGGTCTCAATCTTGAACCTACTCTGCTGATTCGTTGAAGGCAAGGGAAAGATAATTTCCTTTTTTGGACATCACGTGGTAAGGCTTGTCCGAAAACGCGGATTTCAGGCACCAAATTTGGCGGATTTGAGGGCGGATTTGGTGGGTTTGGCCGGACAAGAAATGACAGGAGCTTCCCGGGTCCTGTCCTTGTATCCTTCGTGCTCTCCTTGCTCCCAGACCACCACCCCACCATAAATCATGCCCGTGTATTGCTCTCTTCACACTCCTGTCAGATCTAGATCTACTAGCAAGGCAAGTGATGTCCATTTTCCGCGTGCAAACCTTACAAACCATCTTTCAGGCTTCTCAGTCCATCGTGCTTCCGGCCATTTTGTTTGACGCCTCTCGATTCCACCCCTCCACTATTAAAATTACAACAATCACGTCAGGTGGTGGCGACGGCCAGAGCAAGACCCATTTCCCCTGTGTCGAAAGTGTCCTCGGGGCAAACAACCACTTCCACAACTGCGCCGTCATCATTCACGACGCTGGCAACAACCCACACAGGTTCCCAATCACTTGTGAGGTTGGGCAAGGACTCGCGATTAACAGATCCCTCGACCATGTGGTACCGGCATTTGGTTGGAAAGGCTCCCTAGTGGTAATGAAATGTGGCCGGCGGGTTCCCTATGTTGGGTTGCAGGGTAGTCGACATCGCGCTCTTGCGTATCAAGCCCTCGCCCGGTCGAGTCAATTCTTCAACATTCCCATATCACACTCTTACCCGCTTTCTGCCACCAGATTTTTGCATAACTCGAGACTCGCCGACCCCGTTGTAGACGTTAGGATGGATTTTCCAACTCAAATTCTGTAGAAATGAGACGTCCGTACCTATGCACACCCGGGCCTTCCACCTTACCCAACTTGACTGCTAGCCAATAAGTACAATGATTCCTGCCAATGTACATATTATAATTATGACTGATGATCATCTCTTTCGCAGTTTCTTACGTAATCACACAAGATGTAAGAACTTCAACAACAAGTGTGCGTTACTTATACAAGCCATGGCGGCTTCGCCGCCAGACTCATGTTCATAGTTATAGTCACAACTGTTTATATACGATGTTGGTAGTCAGAGAATCTGTTGTACCATTGAGAAACATTACTCTAGAATCAATTCGATTTCGAACATGAGCAAGGGCAGTGTACAATCGACCATGAGCAAAAACCTCGCTGCGAAGGTCCAAGACTGTGCGATCAAGTGTGAGACCGACACAGCTATGAAATGTGGTGGCATAAGCTAAGTGGAGAGGAAATTGGAGTCGTTGAATCGTCCAGCTAGAGAATTTCGGGTTGAAGTCAAATCGGATGCGGGGAAGACAGAGGTTCTCCTAGGGTGCCCGTCCGGTTATCGATAACACAAATTTGGATGAAGCGGCAATGTAACCAATCGATAATAAGCCGCACATTTTTTACTAAACGGTTTTGAATAGACATGTTCCTCATCAAACAACACACAGCGCCTTCCTTCAGTTGTAGATCGTGAGGAGGAACCCCGTTATGCTTCAGAAGACTTAGAAAATCTAATGATGTTTTGGGTATGTCTTCAGAGGTGGTATTTGTCTCGTTTTCTTTTATGATGTCTGCACTGTAGAAAGAAGCTAGACAGAGAAGGTAAACTATGAGTAAAAGTAGTATATGTGTGAGCAAATACCTTGGCAACCTGGCAAATTATCAAGCACTTTCTCATTGAAGTTGTCGACATAGTGGTTTAGAGGACTGAGAAAAGCACACGTTAAACATGCTTGTGGTTGTGTAAGAATATCAGGTGGAAAAAGAAAATTCAACGTGTCATCTTCATTCATGACAGGTGATAGAATGCCGAGAGAAGTTTTTCGATGTTGATAGTCTTCACCAATGTAGTTGACAAAAGCAGTGTATTCTGGATCAGATACACTTCGATGAGAGTGCCAGAGAGTGAATATTTTGAAGTATGTCCATAGATAGGATTTTTTGACGGACACAAGTAAAGTGGCTGTAAGTCCTTGACCTTTGACGACTGGTGCAATTTGTTGGAAGTCTCCTATGCCAATGAATGGTATGCCTCCAAACGGCCGTTTGTTTTGTTTGATGAGTTGACAGACATTGTTGACGCACTCCATTGCGGCAACATTTGCGGCTGGAAGTTCTTCCCATATGATAGCACTTGATGCATCAATGAGTTCTGCACAGAATGTGTTAGGCATTATAGTGGATTGTATAGTGGCCGAATCCTGCAAAAAGAGTCACTTTTTTTTTATAGAGTTCATACGAAACACATACATCATTTACAGGTATTCGGAAAAGATGATGAGCTGTACGTCCTCTTTCATATAGAGTGGCTGCTAATGCACTTGTGCCCACAATGAGAACAATAACACCTTCACTTCTTAATTTAGAAGCAAGTGCATCAGCAAGAAAAGTTTTTCCTTGCCCGGGTTTTCCATCAATAAAATGAGGAGGAATGTAAGGTTTTTGTTGTGTGTCGGCGTCATTATACTTGATGACGATGTCGTATAACATATTGAATATAAAGAGTTGATCGAGATCCATAATGTTTGCTTTGTGTTGTGCATAGGCAGCTAATTCTGCTTCTCGACCATCAAAAGCATCTATTTCGGCAACAATCGCAGGGGATCGTAGTTGCGGTTCGGGAAGTCCAAAGTCTTTGAGTGTGCGTCCGTTTTCTTCCAAGACAAGAGCAATTTCATGCAAAGTGCGGTCGATTCCTTGTTGACGGGAAGGAGACAGGATGACAAAGTCAAAAGTGAGGGAGTCAAAGAAGTAGTCCCATAGATGCCGCGCATGAGTCAACTGCTTCTTCAAGTGCATAAAATCCCTCATCTTCATTTGAAAATAAGCCACAATGAACTGCTGCTTCATGAAATGTAGGAAATACTCTCATCAAAGGTGCGAAGATCTTGAAAGCTCCTCCCTGCACGATGAGTCAACAAACACCTAAGATAGAAAAGTTCGCCAGCTGTTGGGAAAACAGTTTGAATGCGAGCGATAGTCTGTGATTGATTACGATGGCTGCGCACTTTTCTAGAAGACGTGCCAGGAATAGGTTCCTCAGCATATTCATCTTTCGCCAATGTTTCATTGCCTTTGAGGGAGTATAGATGAAATTTCTCGAAGTATTTGGTGTAGAGCATACAGTCAAAGATGGGCAAGTGAGGTCGATGAAAATAATGAATGAGAGATGATGCCGATGAACCTTGTAGGCCAAATTGAGGGATATTTTGGTTAGGCAAGTGAATAGAGAGTGCTGTTACAGTGGGATGTTTTTGAGTAATATCATAACCTAGAATCCGCCATGCCGCTTCGGGAGCACAGAGGTAACACGCATCAACATAGTCTTTGATTTTGTCTACTTGGATAGACTTGTCATCCATTGATGGGGGGTTATGATTGAGAACTCGAAATAGAGCGTGGTCGGGGCCTTTGAAGAGATATTTGTATAGATATAGGAAGATGAGAACGGTGAACACAACATCAACATAAATGTGACAGTCAAGTTCATCAACTAATTTGGGAATGTGGGATACCGTCCAACAATCATCTTCAGTAAGGCGTTGGAGGTGCACATGATCCTCTTCATCAATCCAAGTCTTTGGTTGAGGAAAGCCATAGATGCATTTTCCATTGTGGTTACAACGACTATTTTCGTGTGTGAGATGATCTTTTGGATGTGTCATGTATTTCTTGATTTGTTCCCACAACACAGAATTGTCGTTTGGAAGTTTGTTTGAAAACGAACTCCGTTCAATTGCACATGTAAGGTGTTTGGTTGTAGACTTGGATGCTGAAGTAGCCAACTGTTGTTGTTGTTGAATAGACTTGCAATAGCTATCTTTTGCACGTCGTCGACGGCGGCTGCATTCACGATCTTTGATTTTCGATAGAGGCATGACCGTAGAAGAGGAAATGTATTTAGCGACAAAAAAACATTGCTGTAATACCAAAAAAGTCTCAGATTACATATTACAATTTTCCCCCTCATTTTTGTTTCTTCGTTGCAGGAGGATCCTTAGGGTCAGAAAGGTTACTAGATAGAGTAGGAGATGATCTGTAGTAGATGAGGATGATTGAGGAATAGGAAGAGCTGATGTACTTGATTGGGACGTAGAAGGAGGCAGTTGATCTTCTTCATTGTCATCATCATCGCCGGCGAAATAAGCACCTTGAGGTGCAAGCTGCCCTGAGTAATGTTACAATTGAGAAAAGAGAGTAGTAGATTTTAACGGTACCTGTAACACTTTGAGGTTCAGCAATATCTTGTTTTGTGGAAACGCGCATAAGTTCAAAGAAGCATATGGGGATACACTTAATAGAACCCGCAGAAGCATAAGAGCTGATGCCGCATATCTGTCCGGCGATTGCACAGGGTGTCGCAGCGAAAGGAGGTTTAAGACTTTTGAATCGGGCATTGTAAGGGCAACCACTTTTCATTTCTCCTTTCCTTTCTATTCCACCATCTCCGACGTCCTCCGACGCCCTCCGATCGTATCCGCTGCCTCCGACATCTTATCCGACGACTCCGCGCCCATCCGCTGCTCCGCACGTCGGATCGCAGGTACTATCATTCATCTTGTTTCCATCCATCCCCCATCCCTACTCCCAACCATTACTCATCATTCATATGTCTCGTTTTATCTTTTATTTCATATCTCATTTTACTATTTATCTAACTAGCTTGCAGGGGAATCCTTAGAACTTTCTCTTTGGATCTCCCTTGCAAGGTATGTGTTGTATTAGTTATCCAACTGCTCAATCTAAACTTTGGATCTCCCTTGCAAGTATCTGAGTTCGAGTCTTGGATCGTAAGGTCACCCTTACAGTAGAAAGCTCTCATCTAATTGGACCGGGTCCGATTGCATCGTTGTCACAATTCTGTGCTTCGGAGTAGCTTCGTCCGCGTCCGATTCCAATACATCTCACACCCCTTCCAATTCTTCTAATTACCTCTCCGTAACTGGTGATTCTGCTCCGTGCATAGTAATGGACGACCCCAATCGCCTTGAACAGCTCGAGCACGAGTTCCAGGAACAACGGCAAACTCTCGCTGATATCTGGACTCAACTTGACCAACTCCTCCTCGCCTTCAACGCAATACCTGCCCCAGCTCCGACACCTATCCCACCTCTGCTCGCTCCGGCCAATCCGGGCGTGCGTCGAGCAAAACCCGCCAATCCGTCGGCCTTTGATGGATCGCGCGCAAAGGGCTGGACCTTTCTAAACTCCTGTGAATTGTTTATGGGGCTGGCTCCGGAACAGTTCGCAGACGATCATGCTAAAATTTATTGGGCCTTATCTTTCATGAAGAGTGGACGCACAGCACGCTTTGCAGATCGCATTATCCAACAGGAGCGGAGGACCAGTGCTCCGCCTTATCGGACTTGGGTGGACTTCCGAGCAGTCTTTACAGCGGAGTTCACTCCGAAGAATGAGGAACAGGACGCGAGACTGATCCTTGAAGGAGAATCCTATTATCAAGGTCAACGGGATGTCGAGACCTATATTGACGAGTTCAAGGACTACATTGACAAAGCGGGCTATCAGGAGGATACCAACATCGTACTCAAATTCCGCCATGGTCTCCGTTCCGACATTCAGAACGAGATTGCCACCCTGACCCACGGACGGCCTGCGGATGACAACCCCGATGAGTGGTACTCTGCAGCACGAGTCAATGACGACAATAGGATTGCCAATAAAGCCTTCAAAGCCACTGCTCCGACCCGCACATCCGCCTTCCGCAACATTGTCGGACCAAGAGTACCTGGCACCTCAGTATTCCCTCGCCCCTACATTCCATTCACTCCGCATACAGCTCTGCTTGCATCCGCAACCGCTCCGCCGACAAGGGACCCTAATGCAATGGACATTGATACTTCACGCGTCAAAGGCAAGAATGCCAATGCATGCTTCAGATGTAACAAAACGGGTCACTTCAGTCGTGAATGCCCCCTTCGCTTCGACGTCCGATTCATGACGATGGAGGAACAAGACGAGTTTGTTATGGAACAACTCGTGGTCAAGGACACGGCGGAAGGCAACTCCGTTCCGCCCACAGAGTCTGCGGAGGCGGAGGGAGGACAGGAGGATTTTCCTCCTCACAACGAGTGAACAGTGCGCCCTCGTTGTCTACTAAAAATCGTTATGCTGCCTTATTTATGGAACAATATGATCCTATACCCTCCATCTCTAAGCCTGCAAACGATCCCATAGTCGCACCCAACTCCGCAAATCCCATCCGCCTTCGCCTCTCTAAATGGGAGCTTCGGCTTCCAAAACAATATGTCCTCGCATCCACTCACTCCGACAATTCTATTGAACTAGACATAGTTCTTGAAACTACCGACACCAAAGACACACTATCACAAAAGGCCTTACTCGACAGCGGGGCAACAGGGTCGTTTACTGAACGCACTCTGGTCGAGAAACATCGACTCTCTACTTGAAAACTACAACGCGCAATTCCGGTATACAACACCGACGGAACTCCAAACGAGGTCGGAGCAATAACGGAGGTGTTGGATGTAGTGCTCCGCTATCAGGATCACTTGGAGTGGACCCAGCTTGCAGTAACAAGCTTGGGAAAACAAGAAATCGTGTTAGGCTTCACTTGGCTCAAAGAACACAACCCCGAGGTAGATTGGGCTTCAGGGGAAGTGAAGATGAGCCGGTGTCCTGCACGATGTCGGACATGCCACCAGGAGGCAGCCCAAGAGCGGAAGGAGCAGAAGTTCGAACAAATCCGCATCTGAGCCTGTCGGATGGGTTCCACTCCGACGCCTGGCCTAGCGGAGGAGGCTCCGCATGGTCCATGGGTGGAGGATGTCACAGAAGGAGAGGAAGCAGAGGAGTCAGCGGAAGACGATGAAGAAGAAGAAGGGTTTGAGGAGGGAGATTGCCTTTTCATTGGAACAGTACCCACGGAGGTGGAGTCCATCCGCACTTCATCCAATATCTCGCAACGTCTATCGGAGGCTTTCCTCAGTAACCAAAAACCTAAATCGTTCCACGACTCTGTACCAGACCACTTGTTTGACTTTGAAGACATATTCTCAAGGACCTCTTTCAACACCTTACTGGAAGAGCGGACTTGGGACCACGCCATTGAACTTGTTCCGGACGCCTCTCCGGCGGGTTGTAAGGTATATCTGCTTGCTCCGAATGAACAGAAGGAACTCAACGCATTTTTGGAGGAAAACCTGGCAACTGGCCGGATCCGCCCTTCCAAGTCTCCGATGGCATCTCCAGTATTCTACATCAAGAAGAAGGATGGCTCCCTTCGTCTTGTACAAACTACCGGTCACTCAATTTCAAAACTATCAAAAACAAGTATCCGCTTCCGCTCATATCCGAACTGATCAATAAACTTCAACGCGCTCAATACTTCACCAAACTCGACATCCGCTGGGGTTACAACAATGTACGGATAAAACCCGGAGACGAGTGGAAGGCCGCTTTTTGGACCAATTGCGGACTCTATGAACCATTGGTGATGTTCTTCGGCCTCACTAATAGTCCATCTGTTATGATCGTATTTTCACTTTTCACTTTATCTTATCTTATCTCGATCTTATCTTATCTACATCATATCGCACATGAGGACATCTTATCATTATCACGCAGCATGATGCTGCCACAACGCAGCCTCATGGAATTTACATATATAAGTAGAGTACTTTCACTTGTATTCGATAGCTTGTTCTCTTGAGATTCCCGCTGGGTCTCTGGGCAATTCAGTTCACTTCACATTTTCCACTTCGTTCTTAAGTTTGGGCTCGCGACGTCGTTTGACTTAGCGTCGCCTCAACAGAAGAACAAGCTCTTATCATCATCGCCCGCCCAAACACACACACTTCCCACATCACCATCACTATCCCCGCCGTTTCGTGCTTTTGCGTTAAAAGTCACACCTCGCCATTACACGCGGACCCTAGCGTTAAGGGGGACCTCCCGGACTTCAGGGATAAGAAGAGAAACGCTTGGTGCACCCACTATAACTAGCGTTGCCGTTCGAGACACACAGGGAAACGTTGAGCCCGTCCCGTGTCGAGGTGACCAAAGGCCGACGCAACTGACCTTCGGGAAAGCTGCTGGCGCGTGTGGCGACTTGGAAAAGAAGGTCGCGCACGTTTAGTTCTCAAAAGGTGTTCCAACCCCCGATCTTTTCCCGGATCTCGACAGAACCAGTGCGCGTAGGGGTGTTGACCGCGTGGTTTTCATTTTTTCCAGATCTTCCTTTATTCGGGCATTTCGGCTGCCTGGGTAAACAGATCGTTCTTTGGGTTTTCTTTTTTAGGTTTTCTTTTTCGCTTAAGTAGCAGAACAGGGTCGCGCGCCCGCTACAAAGCACTATTGTTCACACAACATGGCCGACAACAACGACGACGAGTTCGACAATCCCCTTCCCAATCCCCCTCTCCCTCCTCCCGCTCATAATCCCGCCGCCCCGCGTCCCAATGGAAGACGACTAGAAATCGCCGCAGACCCCGGCAAGTACAATGGGGCCAAAGCAACGTTCGGAGTATGGTGGACAAAGATGCTGGCATGGATCAGGGTCAATCGGGACCTGTTCCAAGGACAGGAAGAAATTTGCATTGCAGTATGGTCTCGCCTGGAGGGCGCTACAGCTGGCACCTATGGGGAAACACGCCTGAGGCAGTGCATGGAATCAGAACAATGGCCCACGTTCCAGCAATTAATGAGAGAGGTGACATCAAGATTCCAATCAGCAACAGAAATAGAATGGGCACGTGCCAAAATCGAAACCTTTAAACAAGGAAACATGCGGGTGGACGATTTTATTACACAATTTGGAACGTTGGTCATCAAAGGCCAAATTGAGGAAATGCACGGGATATCTCTGCTAGAAAGGAACACCAAGGATTCGATCATACAACAAATGTTTCAGCAGGGAAGATGACAGACCACCGTGCAAGACACGTGTGAGGAAATTTTAGCAATCGGAAGAGCAGAGGAAACTTATGCGGCAAGACCGGGCATGAGGACCGGCAACAATTTTGGACAGCAGAGAACCGGTTGGGGCAATCGGCCCGCAAACCAGCAGAATCAGCAGCGACCATTCGGACAACAACAGTACGGGGGGTACCGAGCCCCGCAGCAAAACGGACAGCAAGGTCAGGGACGCCGAGATCCCAATGCTATGGAGGTCGATAGAAACCAGCGCCGAGCGCCTGGTAATTGTTACAATTGCGGAGGACAGGGGCATTTCGCCCGGGAATGCAGACAGCCACAACGCAAGGTGTGAGCGGCTGTGATTGAACAAATCGACGAACATGAGGAAGAAGAAATCTTACGACAAATCACGGCAAGGCGTCAAGCACGACAAGCCGCAAATGGACCAAGGGGTGTGATTGGCGCGCCTGCGCCGAATCCCAATGGTCAGAACAATGGACAAGCTGCTGGGCAGCAGGGTTTTGTGAACGTCAACCAGTAAATCCCCCGCTGGCTCTGACAAATCGATATGAATGTTTGCCTATAGACTCTTACGTACATAAGGACATTGTAAAATCTTGGTTTCAGAAACTTACGGATGCTACAGTTACGTACAATAAAATACTATTAGATAAACCTAGTAGGAAAGAAAAACAAAAAAAAGATGAATCGGACTTAGATACACTTGTAAACTATATCATTGGGGAGCCCTCAGAAACGAGGCTTGGTTCGTCCCCTACGGATGAATGCTTAATTCCCTGTTGCAAAGAATCAGATAATTTAACTAGGCAAACGGACTCTATGGGGGAACCATCTTTTATTCGATCCGCTTCTTTGGAAAAGGAGCTTATGATGAAAATCACGCTGGAAACGTTGCAGGACAAACGCACATTTGATGTTGAAGCATTATTAGACTCAGGGGCGACAGGGATGTTCATAGATCTGGACTTCGCCAAAAGGAACAACATTAAATTAAGGGAACTACCTTTCCCCATTCGGGTCTACAACGTTGATGGCACGCTTAACCAAGGAGGTTCAATCACGCATGAAGCAGTCATGGCTATGCGGTATAAAGGACATGTGGAGATAGCCGTGTTTGAGGCATGCAACCTAGGAAAAGCTAAAATTATTGTTGGACATACCTGGCTGAAACGCCATAATCCAGAAATCGATTGGGAAAAGGCGGAAATTAAACTATCAAGATGTCCAGAAGAATGTGGCATGCGTCGAACACGTTATTTAAATAAAACTGCAAGAACCAGATGGGGCGGAAGAATGGAAGAAGTAGTAGAAGGAAATGAGGAAGAAATGGAGGAGGAAGTAATCCACACGCTCAGGGCAGCTAAAGGAGAACCCTCAGATGAAGTACCGGCAGAACAGGTTGTCCCCCGGAAATATCACAAATATCTACCAGTCTTTGAAAAGAAAGCATCGGAGAGATTACCAGTCAGGAAACCATGGGACCACGCTATAGACTTAAAACCGGAGTTCATACCAAAGAAGGCCAAAGTCTATCCCCTGTCACCAGATGAAAGGAAAGAAGTATCCGAATTTGTAAACGATCAATTACGCAAAGGATATATTCGACCTACCAAGTCACCACAAACTTCGCCAGTATTCTTTATACCCAAAAAAGACGGAAAGAAACGAATGGTACAGGATTACCGACACATTAACAGCTGGACCGTTCGCAATAATTATCCACTCCCGTTGATTCCGGAATTGATCGATAAATTAAAGGGAAAGAAAAGGTTTACCAAAATGGACCTCAGATGGGGGTATAACAATGTACGCATCAAAGAAGGAGACGAGTGGAAAGCGGCATTCACAACCCCAGATGGAGCTTTCGAACCAACAGTTATGTTCTTCGGATTAAATAATTCCCCAAGCACGTTTCAAACTATGATGAACGACATATTTAGAGACTTGATTGATCAAGGAGACGTAGTTATCTATATCGATGATATATTGGTAGCAACTGAAGGAGAAGAAGGACACAGTGAAATCGTGGAGGAAATTCTAAAAAGATTACGAGAAAACGACTTATTCTTAAAACCAGGAAAATGTTTCTTTGACCGAGACGAAATAGAGTTCTTAGGGTTAATTATTGGGAAAGACGGAATTCGAATGGATCCTTCAAAAGTAGACGCCATCAAACAATGGCCGAAACCAACAAAAGTCAAAGAAGTCCAGTCGTTTCTAGGATTGGCCAATTTCTATCGAAGATTTGTCAAGGACTTCTCTAAAGTGGCAGGGCCATTACATAAATTAACAAGGAAAGAAACAATCTGGAATTGGAAAGAGGAACAGGAGGAAGCGTTTGATATGCTAAAGAAATTATTTACGGAAGCACCTATATTAGTATCTCCCGATCCGGATCGGAAGTTGAGAGTAGAATCAGACGCATCGGACTTTGCTACAGGAGCAATTCTATCTATGGAATGCGAGGATGAGAAATGGAGGCCATGTGCCTTTCTATCTAAAGGATTAAATGATGTGGAACGAAATTACGACGTACACGATAAAGAAATGCTGGGCATAATTCGAGCGCTGGAAGCATGGAGACACCACCTTGAAGGAGCCAAACATGAGGTCGAGATCTGGACCGATCATAAAAACCTCGAGTACTTCATGCAGGGACGAAAGCTTAATCGCAGACAAGCACGCTGGGCGTTGTATCTAACACGCTTCAACTTTAAATTAATACACAAAGCTGGCACCTCAATGGGAAAGGCGGACGCTCTTTCGAGAAGGGTCGATCATAGAAAGGGGGTGGAAAAAGACAACGAAGACGTAACATTATTAAAACCGGAATACTTCCACTTGCGAGCAATGGATCGAGGTCACATACTTATTGATGGAGAAGAAAGTAAACTATTAAAACGCATCAGGAACACCAAGGAGTTTGACGAACAAGTGTTGAAAGCAGTGGAAGAGTTAAAGAAAACAAATACCAAAACATTGCGCGCAGATGAATGGCATGAAGAGCAGGGACTCTGGTTACATAGAGGAAAGGTTTATGTTCCAAAAAGTCAGGCACTCAGGGAGGAAATAATTAAATTACATCACAACAATCCAGTTGCAGGACACCCAGGGCAGTGGAAGACCCTGGAATTGGTTACACGGAATTATTGGTGGCCTAGTATTACAAACATGGTCAAAACATACGTCGAGGGCTGCGACAGATGTCAACGATCAAAAAACGTGCCTCAACCGCTAGCCGGTAAATTAAAAGCAAACACGGAACATGCAGGACCATGGAAACATGTTACAGCAGATTTTATTGTAGGACTCCCAGAAGCTCAGGGGTACAACGCAGTATTAGTCGTGGCTTGCAGATCAACAAAGCAATCACACTTTATCAAAACACGCGATGAAGTCTCAGCAGAAGGATTAGCTAAACTATATCGGGACGAAGTCTGGAAACTTCATGGACTGCCAGAATCGTTAACGTCAGACCGAGGACCACAATTTGCGGCAATATTTATGAAGGAACTAAATAAAATATTGGGGATCACAACTAAATTATCAACGGCGTATCATCCGCAAACAGACGGACAGACGGAACGCATCAACCAGGAGTTGGAACAATATCTAAGATCATTTATTTCCCATCGGCAAACAGATTGGCCCGAATGGATGGCAACCGCGGAGTTCGCCTATAATAATAAAATTCACACGGCAACTCAGTTTTCGCCGTTCTATGTAAATTATGGGTTTAACCCTAGGATGGGCGTAGAACCTCGGAGGGCAGAAAAGTCAGAACCGGCAAAAGAATTCGCAGAGCGAATGAAGAAGATTCATGAGGAGGCGGAAGCGGCGCTAGTAAAAGCACGAGAAGAGATGGAACGGTATGCGAACCTGAAACGGGGTGATGCACCAGTTTACAAAGTTGGCGACAAAGTTTGGTTATCGACTAAAGACCTGAAGTTGAACCGACCCTTAAAGAAACTTGCCGAACGATGGATTGGACCCTATACCATAACCAAAATCATTTCGTCACACGCCGTAGAACTTAAATTACCGAAAACCTGGAAAATCCACCCGGTCATCAATGTATCACGAGTCCGATTATTTAAGGAACCACTATTTATGTCACAAAGGGTGCAGGCACCAAACCCGATAGTTATCAATGGCGAAGAGGAGTACGATGTCGCAAAAGTTATTGACTCAAGGTTGAAGAGAGGAAAGCTGGAATATTTAGTGCAATGGGAGGGTCTGACTCAGGACCACAACACGTGGGAACCCGAGGATCACCTAGAACATGCCAAGGAAGCGGTGGAGGACTTCTTTAAATTAAACCCGAATGCACCTCGGCGCTTACGCGCAAACATCTTTGAAGGATTGGAATTTAAACCATATGAAAATTTCACGAACACCCCGGACGACATCATATCTCGCCTGGAAGTCGAGATCTAGAAAGGGGGTAATGTTATGATCGTATTTTCACTTTTCACTTTATCTTATCTTATCTCGATCTTATCTTATCTACATCATATCGCACATGAGGACATCTTATCATTATCACGCAGCATGACGCTGCCACAACGCAGCCTCATGGAATTTACATATATAAGTAGAGTACTTTCACTTGTATTCGATAGCTTGTTCTCTTGAGATTCCCGCTGGGTCTCTGGGCAATTCAGTTCACTTCACATTTTCCACTTCGTTCTTAAGTTTGGGCTCGCGACGTCGTTTGACTTAGCGTCGCCTCAACAGAAGAACAAGCTCTTATCATCATCGCCCGCCCAAACACACACACTTCCCACATCACCATCACTATCCCCGCCGTTTCGTGCTTTTGCGTTAAAAGTCACACCTCGCCATTACACGCGGACCCTAGCGTTAAGGGGGACCTCCCGGACTTCAGGGATAAGAAGAGAAACGCTTGGTGCACCCACTATAACTAGCGTTGCCGTTCGAGACACACAGGGAAACGTTGAGCCCGTCCCGTGTCGAGGTGACCAAAGGCCGACGCAACTGACCTTCGGGAAAGCTGCTGGCGCGTGTGGCGACTTGGAAAAGAAGGTCGCGCACGTTTAGTTCTCAAAAGGTGTTCCAACCCCCGATCTTTTCCCGGATCTCGACAGAACCAGCGCGCGTAGGGGTGTTGACCGCGTGGTTTTCATTTTTTCCAGATCTTCCTTTATTCGGGCATTTCGGCTGCCTGGGTAAACAGATCGTTCTTTGGGTTTTCTTTTTTAGGTTTTCTTTTTCGCTTAAGTAGCAGAACAGGGTCGCGCGCCCGCTACAAAGCACTATTGTTCACACAACATGGCCGACAACAACGACGACGAGTTCGACAATCCCCTTCCCAATCCCCCTCTCCCTCCTCCCGCTCATAATCCCGCCGCCCCGCGTCCCAATGGAAGACGACTAGAAATCGCCGCAGACCCCGGCAAGTACAATGGGGCCAAAGCAACGTTCGGAGTATGGTGGACAAAGATGCTGGCATGGATCAGGGTCAATCGGGACCTGTTCCAAGGACAGGAAGAAATTTGCATTGCAGTATGGTCTCGCCTGGAGGGCGCTACAGCTGGCACCTATGGGGAAACACGCCTGAGGCAGTGCATGGAATCAGAACAATGGCCCACGTTCCAGCAATTAATGAGAGAGGTGACATCAAGATTCCAATCAGCAACAGAAATAGAATGGGCACGTGCCAAAATCGAAACCTTTAAACAAGGAAACATGCGGGTGGACGATTTTATTACACAATTTGGAACGTTGGTCATCAAAGGCCAAATTGAGGAAATGCACGGGATATCTCTGCTAGAAAGGAACACCAAGGATTCGATCATACAACAAATGTTTCAGCAGGGAAGATGACAGACCACCGTGCAAGACACGTGTGAGGAAATTTTAGCAATCGGAAGAGCAGAGGAAACTTATGCGGCAAGACCGGGCATGAGGACCGGCAACAATTTTGGACAGCAGAGAACCGGTTGGGGCAATCGGCCCGCAAACCAGCAGAATCAGCAGCGACCATTCGGACAACAACAGTACGGGGGGTACCGAGCCCCGCAGCAAAACGGACAGCAAGGTCAGGGACGCCGAGATCCCAATGCTATGGAGGTCGATAGAAACCAGCGCCGAGCGCCTGGTAATTGTTACAATTGCGGAGGACAGGGGCATTTCGCCCGGGAATGCAGACAGCCACAACGCAAGGTGTGAGCGGCTGTGATTGAACAAATCGACGAACATGAGGAAGAAGAAATCTTACGACAAATCACGGCAAGGCGTCAAGCACGACAAGCCGCAAATGGACCAAGGGGTGTGATTGGCGCGCCTGCGCCGAATCCCAATGGTCAGAACAATGGACAAGCTGCTGGGCAGCAGGGTTTTGTGAACGTCAACCAGTAAATCCCCCGCTGGCTCTGACAAATCGATATGAATGTTTGCCTATAGACTCTTACGTACATAAGGACATTGTAAAATCTTGGTTTCAGAAACTTACGGATGCTACAGTTACGTACAATAAAATACTATTAGATAAACCTAGTAGGAAAGAAAAACAAAAAAAAGATGAATCGGACTTAGATACACTTGTAAACTATATCATTGGGGAGCCCTCAGAAACGAGGCTTGGTTCGTCCCCTACGGATGAATGCTTAATTCCCTGTTGCAAAGAATCAGATAATTTAACTAGGCAAACGGACTCTATGGGGGAACCATCTTTTATTCGATCCGCTTCTTTGGAAAAGGAGCTTATGATGAAAATCACGCTGGAAACGTTGCAGGACAAACGCACATTTGATGTTGAAGCATTATTAGACTCAGGGGCGACAGGGATGTTCATAGATCTGGACTTCGCCAAAAGGAACAACATTAAATTAAGGGAACTACCTTTCCCCATTCGGGTCTACAACGTTGATGGCACGCTTAACCAAGGAGGTTCGATCACGCATGAAGCAGTCATGGCTATGCGGTATAAAGGACATGTGGAGATAGCCGTGTTTGAGGCATGCAACCTAGGAAAAGCTAAAATTATTGTTGGACATACCTGGCTGAAACGCCATAATCCAGAAATCGATTGGGAAAAGGCGGAAATTAAACTATCAAGATGTCCAGAAGAATGTGGCATGCGTCGAACACGTTATTTAAATAAAACTGCAAGAACCAGATGGGGCGGAAGAATGGAAGAAGTAGTAGAAGGAAATGAGGAAGAAATGGAGGAGGAAGTAATCCACACGCTCAGGGCAGCTAAAGGAGAACCCTCAGATGAAGTACCGGCAGAACAGGTTGTCCCCCGGAAATATCACAAATATCTACCAGTCTTTGAAAAGAAAGCATCGGAGAGATTACCAGTCAGGAAACCATGGGACCACGCTATAGACTTAAAACCGGAGTTCGTACCAAAGAAGGCCAAAGTCTATCCCCTGTCACCAGATGAAAGGAAAGAAGTATCCGAATTTGTAAACGATCAATTACGCAAAGGATATATTCGACCTACCAAGTCACCACAAACTTCGCCAGTATTCTTTATACCCAAAAAAGACGGAAAGAAACGAATGGTACAGGATTACCGACACATTAACAGCTGGACCGTTCGCAATAATTATCCACTCCCGTTGATTCCGGAATTGATCGATAAATTAAAGGGAAAGAAAAGGTTTACCAAAATGGACCTCAGATGGGGGTATAACAATGTACGCATCAAAGAAGGAGACGAGTGGAAAGCGGCATTCACAACCCCAGATGGAGCTTTCGAACCAACAGTTATGTTCTTCGGATTAAATAATTCCCCAAGCACGTTTCAAACTATGATGAACGACATATTTAGAGACTTGATTGATCAAGGAGACGTAGTTATCTATATCGATGATATATTGGTAGCAACTGAAGGAGAAGAAGGACACAGTGAAATCGTGGAGGAAATTCTAAAAAGATTACGAGAAAACGACTTATTCTTAAAACCAGGAAAATGTTTCTTTGACCGAGACGAAATAGAGTTCTTAGGGTTAATTATTGGGAAAGACGGAATTCGAATGGATCCTTCAAAAGTAGACGCCATCAAACAATGGCCGAAACCAACAAAAGTCAAAGAAGTCCAGTCGTTTCTAGGATTGGCCAATTTCTATCGAAGATTTGTCAAGGACTTCTCTAAAGTGGCAGGGCCATTACATAAATTAACAAGGAAAGAAACAATCTGGAATTGGAAAGAGGAACAGGAGGAAGCGTTTGATATGCTAAAGAAATTATTTACGGAAGCACCTATATTAGTATCTCCCGATCCGGATCGGAAGTTGAGAGTAGAATCAGACGCATCGGACTTTGCTACAGGAGCAATTCTATCTATGGAATGCGAGGATGAGAAATGGAGGCCATGTGCCTTTCTATCTAAAGGATTAAATGATGTGGAACGAAATTACGACGTACACGATAAAGAAATGCTGGGCATAATTCGAGCGCTGGAAGCATGGAGACACCACCTTGAAGGAGCCAAACATGAGGTCGAGATCTGGACCGATCATAAAAACCTCGAGTACTTCATGCAGGGACGAAAGCTTAATCGCAGACAAGCACGCTGGGCGTTGTATCTAACACGCTTCAACTTTAAATTAATACACAAAGCTGGCACCTCAATGGGAAAGGCGGACGCTCTTTCGAGAAGGGTCGATCATAGAAAGGGGGTGGAAAAAGACAACGAAGACGTAACATTATTAAAACCGGAATACTTCCACTTGCGAGCAATGGATCGAGGTCACATACTTATTGATGGAGAAGAAAGTAAACTATTAAAACGCATCAGGAACACCAAGGAGTTTGACGAACAAGTGTTGAAAGCAGTGGAAGAGTTAAAGAAAACAAATACCAAAACATTGCGCGCAGATGAATGGCATGAAGAGCAGGGACTCTGGTTACATAGAGGAAAGGTTTATGTTCCAAAAAGTCAGGCACTCAGGGAGGAAATAATTAAATTACATCACAACAATCCAGTTGCAGGACACCCAGGGCAGTGGAAGACCCTGGAATTGGTTACACGGAATTATTGGTGGCCTAGTATTACAAACATGGTCAAAACATACGTCGAGGGCTGCGACAGATGTCAACGATCAAAAAACGTGCCTCAACCGCTAGCCGGTAAATTAAAAGCAAACACGGAACATGCAGGACCATGGAAACATGTTACAGCAGATTTTATTGTAGGACTCCCAGAAGCTCAGGGGTACAACGCAGTATTAGTCGTGGCTTGCAGATCAACAAAGCAATCACACTTTATCAAAACACGCGATGAAGTCTCAGCAGAAGGATTAGCTAAACTATATCGGGACGAAGTCTGGAAACTTCATGGACTGCCAGAATCGTTAACGTCAGACCGAGGACCACAATTTGCGGCAATATTTATGAAGGAACTAAATAAAATATTGGGGATCACAACTAAATTATCAACGGCGTATCATCCGCAAACAGACGGACAGACGGAACGCATCAACCAGGAGTTGGAACAATATCTAAGATCATTTATTTCCCATCGGCAAACAGATTGGCCCGAATGGATGGCAACCGCGGAGTTCGCCTATAATAATAAAATTCACACGGCAACTCAGTTTTCGCCGTTCTATGTAAATTATGGGTTTAACCCTAGGATGGGCGTAGAACCTCGGAGGGCAGAAAAGTCAGAACCGGCAAAAGAATTCGCAGAGCGAATGAAGAAGATTCATGAGGAGGCGGAAGCGGCGCTAGTAAAAGCACGAGAAGAGATGGAACGGTATGCGAACCTGAAACGGGGTGATGCACCAGTTTACAAAGTTGGCGACAAAGTTTGGTTATCGACTAAAGACCTGAAGTTGAACCGACCCTTAAAGAAACTTGCCGAACGATGGATTGGACCCTATACCATAACCAAAATCATTTCGTCACACGCCGTAGAACTTAAATTACCGAAAACCTGGAAAATCCACCCGGTCATCAATGTATCACGAGTCCGATTATTTAAGGAACCACTATTTATGTCACAAAGGGTGCAGGCACCAAACCCGATAGTTATCAATGGCGAAGAGGAGTACGATGTCGCAAAAGTTATTGACTCAAGGTTGAAGAGAGGAAAGCTGGAATATTTAGTGCAATGGGAGGGTCTGACTCAGGACCACAACACGTGGGAACCCGAGGATCACCTAGAACATGCCAAGGAAGCGGTGGAGGACTTCTTTAAATTAAACCCGAATGCACCTCGGCGCTTACGCGCAAACATCTTTGAAGGATTGGAATTTAAACCATATGAAAATTTCACGAACACCCCGGACGACATCATATCTCGCCTGGAAGTCGAGATCTAGAAAGGGGGTAATGTTATGATCGTATTTTCACTTTTCACTTTATCTTATCTTATCTCGATCTTATCTTATCTACATCATATCGCACATGAGGACATCTTATCATTATCACGCAGCATGACGCTGCCACAACGCAGCCTCATGGAATTTACATATATAAGTAGAGTACTTTCACTTGTATTCGATAGCTTGTTCTCTTGAGATTCCCGCTGGGTCTCTGGGCAATTCAGTTCACTTCACATTTTCCACTTCGTTCTTAAGTTTGGGCTCGCGACGTCGTTTGACTTAGCGTCGCCTCAACACCATCCACATTCCAGACTATGATGAACGAGATCTTTCAGGACCTTATCACTGAAGGTGTAGTTTGTGTTTACCTTGACGATATACTCATCTTCACGGAGACCCTTGCGGAACATCGGAGGGTCACACGGATTGTACTGGAACGACTTCACGAACACAAACTCTATCTAAAACCAGAGAAATGCGAGTTTGAGCAAACGCGCATTGAATACTTAGGCCTTATTATTGAACAAGGACACGTAGAGATGGATCCGGTGAAAGTAGCAGGGGTCGCGGAGTGGCCCGCTCCGACAAACGTCCGAGAAGTACAGTCATTTCTGGGATTCACTAACTTCTATCGCTGTTTTATTGAAGGGTTTTCGGACATTGCGCGCCCTCTTTTCGAGCTCACAAAGAAGGGGCACCTCTGGTCTTGGAAGGAGGGAGAAGTGTCCGCATTTGCGGAGTTGAAGCAGAGGATTATGTCCGCTCCACTCCTGGTCTTAGCTGATCATGGAAAGGAGTGGCGGATAGAAGCAGATAGTTCAGACTTTGCAACCGGAGCAGTACTGTTCCAACCAACAGAGGACGGTAAGTGGCACCCTGTCGCATTCTATTCCAAAAGCCTCAGTCCGGTGGAACGCAACTACGAGATCTATGACGAGGAGATGTTGGCGATGGTCCGCGCATTGGAGGAGTGGAGGCACTTCCTCAAAGGAGCGGAGAAGACAGTGGAGATTTGGACGGACCACAAAAATCTTGAGTATTTCATGACAGCCCAAAAACTAAATCAACAACAAGCTAGATGGTCCTTATACCTCGCTCGTTTTGATTTCAAAATGCACCATCGACCGGGCAAGTCAATGGGCAAGTCCGACGCTTTGTCCCAACGAGCGGACCACGGAGACGGATTGCGGGACAATTAAAACATCATCCTTCTTCGACCAGAACTGTTTGCAGTGCGAGCAATGCATGGGGTAACCGTTCAAGGGGAAGAACGCGACGTCCTCCGCCCGGTCCGACAGGGAATCCGAGAGGGGCTACTGGAGGATAGTGTGGCAGAGGTTGTCAAATCCCTTCTGACCGTTGGAGCGGGGTCCGTCCGCAGTGCGGAGTGGAGGCAAGCAGAAGGTTTGCTCTACTTCAGGGATCATATCTATGTTCCTAACAATCCCCAACTGCATCATCGGATCCTCGCACAACACCACGACACTCCGGTGGCTGGACATCCAGGACAGTGGAAAACCTTGGAACTGGTGTGGCACAATTACTGGTGGCCACACATGTCTCGTTTAATAGGTCTACTACCAGAAGCCCACGGCTATGATGCTATCATGGTGGCAGTGGACTCAGTAGGGAAGCGGGGACACTTCATCCCGACGCACTCCGACATCTCCGCACTCGGGACTGCACGCTCCTATATTCAAAACGTCTGGAAACTCCACGGACTACCGGAGGCCATTGTCTCCGACCGCGGACCACAGTTTGTTGCCAAGTTCACGCGCGAACTATATAGGCTACTTGGCATTAAGGTTGCTGCCTCGACAGCCTACCATCCGCAGTCGGACAGACAGACGGAGCGGGTCAATCAAGGATTGGAACAATATCTTCGCCTATTTGTCAATGAACGTCAAGACGATTGGGACGAATGGCTTCCGATGGCTGAATTTGCATACAACAACCATGTTCACGCATCGACACGTCAAACTCCGTTCTACATTGACACCGGCCACCATCCGCACATGGGATTCGAACCTCGCGAGAAGCGGACGGAAATCGAGGCGGTAGCGGATTTCAGCGAGCGGATGAAGTCCGCTCTGGAGGAGGCTCGCGCAGCACTGACAAAGGCAAAAGACGACATGGCGCGATACTACAACCAGCATCGGAGCACCACTCCGACATTCCGCCCGGGGGACAAGGTCTTTCTAGACTCATCAGACCTCAAAACCACCCGACCCACAAAAAAGATTGCACATTGGTACATAGGCCCTTTCCCAGTGGTCCGACCTGTCGGAACACATGCCTACGAACTTCGCCTTCCCCCTTCCATGTCCCGCATTCACCCAGTATTCCACTTCGTCAAACTTTCACTAGTTCCCGACGACCCTTTCCGACGCCAAGTCCGCTCTCCTCCGCCTCCGATGGTAGTCGGAGAAGAATTGGAGTACAATGTTGAAAACCTCTTGGACAGCCAACTGCATCGAGGCAAGCTTCAATTCTTGGTCAAATGGAAGGGATCTGGCTACGAAGAGAATTCCTGGGAAGCAGAAGACAATGTCCACGCTCCGCGCCTAGTCCGCGACTTCTACCGACGTCATCCGGGAGCTCCGTGTCGGATCTCCGCTGCGATATTCGACTCATTTCGCCTGACACGTCGAGGGGCCGTGCCTTGAAGGGGGGGTGATGTAAGGGCAACCACTTTGCACTTTCCCTTTCCTTTCATTTCCACCATCTCCGACGTCCTCCGACGCCCTCCGATCGTATCTGTTGCCTCCGACATCTTATTCACCTCTCCGCACCTTTCCACATCCGACGACTCCGCGCCCCTCCGCTCCTCCACATGTCGGATCGCAGGTACTATCATTCATCTTGTTTCCATCCATCCCCCATCCCTACTCCCGATCATTACTCATCATTCATACGTCTCGTTTTATCTTTTATTTCATATCTCATTTTACTATTTATCTAACTAGCTTGCAGGGGAATCCTTAGAACTTTCTCTTTGGATCTCCCTTGCAAGTATCTGAGTTCGAGTCTTGGATCGTAAGATCGCCCTTACAGGCATTGCTAGAATCAAAGTAGATGTCGAAGGCCGCCATCTTGTCACTAGATCCAGCAAAGTATTGTTGGATGTCGATTTCAAACTGGAGCTCGGAAATGACACGGCCTGTCTGAGAAGAATAAGCATGTATTGGATGATATTGTCAATAAAGAACACACTGTTCCCATAATTGTTACAACTGGTTTGATGAAAATTTTTTGTGTTACCTCAACCATCTATAGCGCAAGAATCAGAAAGGGATGGAAACTAGGCGAAAAAAACCATTAGTACTTTGAAGGCTTCAATTTTGAGATGGTAATCGTTCGGCATATATCCTATTCCCACAGGTGTATCACATTTGATACTCGTTACTCTACCGCCGATGAAGTAGAGGAAACCCTCAGGCAAATCAGGAGTTCCCTGAGGCACAAAATGATGCACCAGTGCAGTAATAATCTGTCGTTTCTTTTGGTTGTTGAAACCTATGAAGATTTTGCCATTGTGGGTAGAAGTTTTTGGTTTTTGAGGGTCGAGTACACGACGTTTAGTGCAATGCACGAAGCCAGTGATAAGAGCAGCACCAGGCATGATGGCAGTTTAGAAAGAGACAGGTGAGACATCGATGAGGACAATGACACATGAACGTGAGATAGAGCTGAGTATCCGACGAAATCAGTCTGGTCATGATTATAGCCAAGGGCAGAGTAAGAGAGTCCATGAACATGTTTTGCAAAGTGTGAAATTGTTGAAGAAGAGGAAATGTGTGTCGTTGCCATCAACGGTATCGAAGTTCTTAATCTAGATGAACCATGCTGTGGAGCTAGTTGATCGAAGAGGTGTCAGAGGTGTCGAGTATGCTCAACTGATCATGTAGACCACACACGCGAGGATCAGGAAATCAAAGAGGACATAGCCAATGGCACGAAGTAGAAGAAGGTGCTAGCGTCACTAATACCATTAATTCCAGGTTCGCAAAACGTATTACCGCCGTCAAGTTTCAAATTTATGGTGCGGCCTGAGCGTACACAGTTGAACGATTTGAAGTCGTCCCGGCGAGGCTGTCCGGTGTTTCTGGTGTGTGAATAGCGGGATTTATCTCGGTCTACCCCTCCTAATGTCTGGTTCCCAATCCATTACTCTCATCTCGTATGTGTTACGGACTCTACGGTATGCGGACGACGTCATCACTTTTACTTATCGGCCCGGCTCGGCGCCCTCTTACGAGCTTACTATGTCTAATGTCTACTTTCGCAACCTTCGATTCCCAGTCTGACTCACTACCTTTACTTTGTCAGCCCCTTTAGTATACTTCGCTCCCGCGCTGACTCGCTTTCTGCAGTCAGCTTACTTATTGTACATAGCCTTCCGCAGTACTGACTTATCCGCTACCGCCTATAGTCAGTACTTATATAAACCTCTTGTACTGTAGTAGATTCCTTAGATTTAGCAATCACATTGCTCTTCGCCCTTCCACTTTCCTGCATACTCTGCCTGAACCTTGGAACGGTTTGTTAAGCATAACAAGTTGCTAAATCTCGTTAGGTTTGCCCAGAGCGAAGAGAGCAACTACCAGACGAGTCAAGACATCGCGCTTCTTTGAAGACTTCACCGGTAACCCATTCGCCTCACCAGAAGCCCAACAGGAGGAGCTAAGTCCTCGAGACAGTATCAATTTTACACTCATCCAGCAGTACATCGAATCGGAGATCCATCGCATCCTACAACAGGTGCTTGACGAAGAACTAGACAATGACGAGCATCGCCCCCACGGCGAGATAGCAGAGAGCATCCATCTTGCTCGACAACACCAGATCGCGCGTTACAACACCTGACAGAACGAACTCGAAAGCTTTCGCGTTCAAGAAGGACCTCAGACAGGTCGGATCACAGAGATCAGAGAGTTTATCGGTGTCCAGACAACCGTTATCAGAAGATTGATTAGGACGCTCACATCGAGACGTCCCAGAGCCGCATCATCATGTCGTACTCGAAGCAACAAATCTACGCCCACTTTACAACCACAGAACAACAGACCGAGTACGGTCGTTGGGCACGAAATGAGAGACTTGACCCCTTCTCACAACCGACAGACGCGCAGGAACAGAGATTCCTTAGAGATCTACAGAGGAAATACCCCGAACATTTTGCCACCGATTCCGCCGACGAGTCCCCTGACGAATTTGCTTTTGACTCCGCGCAGTCAGATATTGAACAGACGCCTAGAACAGGGACTCATTTTCAACCCTTACCTGTATCCCGAACCCCATCTTCATCCCAACAACCCGACCCCTCTCCTTCTCCGCAGACTCTAGACATGGCAGAAGCTCCGGCAGTACAAACGATGGATACATCCAAGATCATCAAGGATCCTGGGATGTTCAAGGACAGACACACCTTTGACGAGTGGTGGAAAGCCACCAAACTATACATCAGGTTCCAAAAGAGCCCAACAGACGATCAGAAGATTCTTGCGGTGCTATCCCGCATGATGGAAGGGTCCGGCAAGCACTGGGCCAGTAACAAGTTAGACGCTCTTGCCATCGACAACGAAAACATCACCTGGCTAGGATTCTCAGAAGATATCGCAACATGATTTTCTGTTGCCAACAAATCAGTCACTGCCAAAGCGAGACTCGAAGTCCTGAGGCAGGAGAAACGTACCGTTGACGAATTCTTGGACGAATTCGAAGAGCTCTTGAAGCTGTCAAACCTTGGCAAAGAAACTGGGAAATACATCCTGGAAAAGAACGTCAACCGAAGAATCTCTGAACAAGTGGCAGGCTATATTGGGCAGGGAAAAGACTAGAGCGGGGAACTCGGTGTGTGGTTGACTGATGAGGTCGATACTGTTATGGATTTCGAACACTGTCTTTTATCATGGGTGAGATGGGTTCTGCCGATGGAAATCACGGATCAAATCTTGAGCGTTCTGAACATTAGCTCGAGGTTCCCATGTGTTCTCTTCTGGGCCATATCCTTCCCACTGGACGAGGTACTGGATCTTTCCACGGAACTTTCGAGAGTCTAGAATTGTGGACACATGGTACTCTTCTCATCCTTCGACGATGATCGGGTCAGGGGCTGGTTTCTTCTTCTGGATGGCGTACTTCGGGGTTTCGTAAGGTGACAACAAGGTCTCATTGAACACAGGATGAATCATTTTCCAAGTCTTTGGAAGATCAAGCAGGTACGCGCTAGCCCCTTTCTTCTCTAGGACCTTGAATGGTCCATGTCGGAGTGCGTCAAGTTTCTTCGAGGGACGGTTAGTCCTGATGTTAGTTCCTTCCAGCCACACCTTGTCTCCGATGCGGTAGTTCCGAGATGGACTCCGTCATGTATCAACTGTCTTCTTCATCTGATCCTGTGCCTGTTTCAGCACTGCATTGGCTTCTTCTCGTGCTTGTTTGAGTTTTTCCAAGAAGCTGTTGGCAGCCGGGTTGGTGTCTTCCAACACAAGTTCTCCCTTCCAAGGATGCAAGCCATAGTTGAGGTAGAATGGTGTGTGCCTCATTGCCTGATGTTCTTTATCATTGTACTGGAATTCAGCAATTGCGATCCACTCAGCCCAATCATGTTGTAGATGGTTGACAAAGTTTCGTAAGAACACTTCTGTTTCCTGATGCGATCATTCGGCCTGTCCATCAGTCTGTGGATGGTATGCGGTGGACAGATTCCTTTTGATCCCTAACATGTGGCAAAGTATCTCCATGAACTTAGCGGCGAACTGTGGTCCCCTGTCACTGATGATTTTCTTGGGGATTCCGTGAAGCTTCCATATCTGATCCCGATAGATCTTGGCTAATCCTTCAGCCGATAATTCCATGGTTGTCGGAATGAGATGGAGCATCTTCGAATGTCTATCCGTGATGACCAGAATCGCATTCTTTCCCTCGGACTCTGGTATCGCTCCCACGACGTCAATTCCTATGTCTTCCCATGGATGACTTGGTGCTGCATGGGGGTGTAGCGGAGCATGTCGTTTCTGTCTGTTGATCTTGTTGCGCTGACAGGTGTCGCAACCCTTTACGTACTTCTTCACATCATGCAGGATGGTAGGCCACCAGTAGGTGCGAGTGAGGAGTTCATGTGTTCGATACTGTCCTGGATGTCCAGCCACTGGTGCATCGTGTGACTCAAACATCAGTTCTTGACGCAGTTGTGGGTCCGGTGGAACATAGACTTGTTCACCTGCATATGTGATGCCGTTTTCCTGTTGATACCAATGAGGATTCTCCTTTAGACCCTGGGCTACTTCTGTCTCCATGTGGTTTGAACCCTTGATGCGTGTGATCCACGGATTTTCGATGGTTGTGACGTTTCCAATCTTGATGGAATCAGATGTTTCACCTGCCAAGACTGGTGCCGATGTGATCGCCTGTATGAGACCTTCAAATGCCTTTTGTTCCGTTGGTCCCCAAGTAAACGCAGTGCCGCCTGTGAGCACGGTAAGTGGTTTCGCGATGTTTGAGTATCCTTCAATGAACCGCCGATAGAAGTTAGCAAACCCAAGGAACTTCTGGACTTCCTTTTTTGATGTGGGTGCTCGCCAGTTTCGGATCGTGTCCACCTTCTCGGTTTCCATCTCGACACGTCCTTCACCAACAACATATCCCAATATGGGGCATTTCGTTACTTCCCAGAAACACTTCTTCTCCTTCAGGAACAAGTCATTGTCCGATAGGATCTGCAGAATTTCTTCGGTGTTTTGCGCGAGTTCTTCCTTGGTTTTACCAATAACCACAATATCATCCATGTAGATCACGCAGATGCGTCGGCGGATGTGGTCCCGGAATAGACTAGCCATCATCCGAGAGAACGTTCCCTGGGAGTTGCAAAGGCCAAAAAACATGACCAATGGTTCAAACAATCCTCGACTGGTGAGGAAGGCAGCCTTCCATTCATCGCCTTCCTTAATCCGGACATTGTTGTAACCCCACATGATGTCCATCTTATTGAAGTAGACTGCATCTTTCAGCACATCTAAGAGATCGGAGATGCGCGGGAGTGGGAACTTGTCTTTGACTGTAAATTTGTTGACCATGAGGTAATCTTGTACCAATCATTTGGAACCATCCTTCTTGTTGATGAAGAAGCAAGGGGAAGCATAAGGGGATTTGGACGGGCGGATCTTTCCAGTTGCTAGACCTTCGTCAATGAATGCATCCAATTCCTCTTGTTCCTTCTGTGTCATGGGATATGTATTTCCCCCTAGTTCCTTTGGTGCGTCCGGTGTAAGTTCAATACCATGGTCCCATTCCCTTTCCTTCAGGATCTTATCAAAGTTCTCCTTCTCGAAGAGGTGAGTAAAACGATCAACATATGAGGGTCATTTGGTTGTGGGAGTGATAGCTTCCAATATAGGGTCTCCCGGCTTCCATTTCTGATCCGACTTCTTGGGTGCATCTTTGTCGCGCACCTCAACCATGCGAACCCGGTGTTTGCAACCATCAAGGTTAACCCTGAAATCCAAATGTTTGGTTCGGCATGTTGTTGGGCACCGGTTGAACGTTACCGTGCTGGTTGTCCAATTGATCGTAGGGTTGTGGTGTACTAACCAGTCATGTCCCAAGAGCATGTCCGTTCTCCCAATGTCCAGTACCATTGCTTCCATGGTTTCCTGATGTGTTCCCAAATCCAGCTTGACTTCGGCAAGTTGGTTCGCTTTTTGTTGTCGATTTGGTGATCCATCCACATTTAGAATTGCTATGGGCAGTATTCCTCACGTGGGGAGGTTTGTTGAAGTTCCACCTGGGCGCTAGCCACAGGTGTACTGAGCAACATAGCTACAGTGGAAGTACTCTACGATACCGCTATGGTCACTTACATGGTTTGGAGGGGTAAGGCTGGTGAGAGCGGTTGAGGCTGGTAAGAGCGATGGAGCTGGTTAAGAGTCAAGAGACAACTTGTTGATATTGACAGTTTCCTGGTCTTATATACCGTACTACTGTTTGTACCAACCAAACAAGTATGTAATCGAAGATGTGTAAAGGTCACATGATGTAATCTAATCTACGTGATGGAAAAGTTTCAACACCCCCCCATATTTAGTACATATTTCTAAATACATCTTACTTTTTCCCATATAGGTACTCTTTTTTTCGTCTAGTTTTTAAGTAATCCAAAGTACGGGATAAACTTGTTGAAGAGGATCTTCCCCAGATTCTTAGTTAAAAGGTCTGCAGGGTTATTTACTCCTTCGATAAATTCAACCGTAATAATTCCTTCGGATACTTTTTCTCTGACAAAGTGAAATCGCACGTCGATGTGCTTGGACCGCTTTTCAGTTACAGGGTTGGATGCGATAAAGACGGAGCCATTGTTATCTCCATAGATCGGGACTGATCCGATCTGCATCCCAAGTTCGGCAAGCATGCTTCTAAGCCATGTCACTGCGCGACTGCAATCTGATAGCGCCATGTATTCTGCTTCCGTGGAAGAGAGGGCAATGGTTTTCTGTGCTGACGAAACCCATGTTACTGCTCCAGACGCCAGTGATATGAAGTAACCAGTAGTGGATTTCCTGGTGTTTTCATCTGATGCCCAATCGGAGTCTGTAAATGCGTAGATCCCTTTCCCAGAATCGCCATCGTACATGATCGCGTAATCTTTTGTTGCCTTCAAATACCTGCAAATATCCCTAGCCACTTCTAAATGGCATTTGGTAGGGTTTGCGGAGAATTGGGACATTTTGATCACGGCGAAACAAATGTCGGGTCTTGTCCCGATCATTAAGTACAATAGTGACCCGATGACAGATTGGTACTTGGATCTGAGTTCCGCATTGGGTTCATCCTCAGACTTCATGGGTTTGTAGCCCGTCGGAAGTGGGGTATGGGTGGCATTGGATTCGCTCATCCCCATACGTGCGAGAATTTTCTCAAGGTAGGGTACTTGATCAATGAAGATCCTCTTCCCATGTTGCCTTATTTGGATTGAGAGAAATTCCTTTGGTTCCCCATCGGGCACTAGGTGACCTAGGTCCCTACATTCCCATGTTGTCATGAAGGCGTTCTTCTTTTCTAGCGTATATTCCCGGTTTGTGCCAAGAAAAGCAGAGTCGTCGACATAGATGACGGCGATTACAATTTCCCCGTTGGTACTTTTGTGAATGAACACTCCCGCATCGGAGTGAAGCCGAACAAAGCCGAGCTTTTTCATGGAGGAATCAAGTTCTCTCCACCAGGCTAATGCGGCCTGCTTAAGTCCATATAGGGCTTTGTATAGTCGGTACACGAGGTGTTCTTTCCCTTTTACTATGTAGCCCTCAGGCTGTCGCATGTAGATTATTTCAAGGAGCGTTCCATAGAGGAAGGCTGATGAGACGTCCAAGAGTGTCATGAACCACCCTTCAAGGGCTGTCAATGCCAGTATTAGTCGGACGGTTTCATATCTCACGACTGGTGAGAAGATCTGATCAAAGTCGATCCCTTCTACTTGTGAAAAGCCTTTTGCGACGAGGCGTGCTTTCAGGCGCCCGTCGGACTTTTCGTTGTAAACCCATTTGTTCCTTAGAGCTTTCCTTCCTGCAGGCAGGGGTACTAACTCCGTGATCACCCCGCGGCGTTTGAGCATGTCTAGCTCTTTACGTTCAGCCGCATACCAGTCTTCTTTATTTGGAAGAGGGTATATGTCTTTATGAGACATTTCAACAATACCAACTTGGACTGATATTGCCTCCATCAGGAGATCATTCATCCATGCTGTTTGACCGCCCAATCTCCGTCTTCGATCTAATTTTTCAAGATCAGACGCTGGAGTGTCTTCCCCATAGATGCTTCCTTGCATCTTCCGAACTCGTCGTTCCCTGATTGGTCGATCTGGTACTTGCTCGGGTTCCGGAGTGGGTACTCGCGGTTCGTCATCAGGCTCACTGGCAGGCAGTTCGTTGTCTGATTCAGGGTGATCCTGTTCAGTAGGAACAGGGTTGTGAGGTGTTTTGTTATGACTATCATTGTCATCATTTCCGGGGATGAGGTCCTCAAACTCATCAGCCGGTTCTGGGTTTTCCATTTCTGGATGGTTTTCCGGCAAAGGGTCGATGTGGCATCTAGGGTACTTGCTCTCATCAAAGATCGCTTTCCCACCCATGAAAATCGTATTGGTCTCAGGATCCATGAAACGGTATCCTTTGACTCCTGGTTTTGATCCGAGATAAATCATCAATCATGACCTGGATTCCAGGGAGTTTTTCCGTTTCTCTTTTGGGATATATACATATGCCTGGCATCCGAAGACTCTGACACTTGACATGTCGGGGATCTCATTAGTCACCCTGAAGTAAGGGGTTTTCCATTCAAGACGCTGCATGGGGGTTCTGTTGTAGAGGAACGCTGCATGTTCCAAACAGAATTCCCACCACATAGGTGGTAAACACGCGTCGAAGCGCAAGGCCTGAGATTTTTCCCATAGAGTTCGATTGATCCTTTCTGCTCTACCATTCTGCTGATGCTGATATGGGAGCGTGATGTCGATCAGAATTCCATGATCGGCAAGTACATCCTTGTATTCGTCGAACTCTCCACCTCCATCAACTCGCCACTTTTTAGGGGTAGCAGCGAACTGATTCTGGATCATCGCAAGAAATTGTCGCAGTGCCGTGATGGCATCAGATTTCTTTCTAAGCAAGACGACCCAGACGTGGGATGAAAAATCGTCCAAAAACGTGAGGAAATATTTATATTTATGATATGATGCCGTGGATATCTGTTTGAGATCGGAATGGATTAGATCAAAGGTTTTGGTTGCCCTTGTCATCGAATTGGGATATGACTGATTCGGCATTTTCCCTTTGAGGCAACCTGTGCAACTTTCCTGTGATTTCTCACGTACTAGTGTCTCAGGTACCCCTTTGGTACTGGTGGGAATCTTTCGGAGTGCTTGATCATTTGGGTGACCAAGGCGCTTGTGCCATGTTTCGACAGTGATTTCGCTTGAGATTGCATGGATCTGGTCATAGCGTATTTCAGTGTCTAACCAGTAAATTGTTTGACCAAGGATGTGAGGCGTAAACTGGATTTTGTTCAGCCCTTTGGAGATATTGATTTCTCCACAAGTCCCGTCTACTTTGTAACCATGGTTAAGGAAGACGCCTAGGGACAATAGGCATGTGTCCATGTCTGGAATGTAGAATACCGGTCTGAGAAGATGGGTTTTAATTTCCCCTTTCAGGGTATGCCGTACTGGAACGGCCCCAACTCCTAATATTTCCAGTTTCTTCCCTTTAGCTGCAGTTTGGACAAATCGCTTGACCGTGAGAGGTCTATAGTATGCGAAGTCTTTAAACTCATAGGTGAAGTGTAACGAGGCGCCGGAGTCTAATATCCACTGCGCGCGTTCTTTTTCCTTACAGTGTGTACAAGAGGCAAAATGTTTAATATATTTTTTGTGTAGATCACTGCTGAAGTGATCTACGCACTCTGTAGTGGTACTAGCTAATATATCATATGTCTGTTGAGAGGCATAATTAGCTTTCCGCATTTGGTAAGGTTTGAGAGAAGAATGTGACGAACCGTCAAGTTCGATCAGCCCATCTTCGAATTGTTCCGGCCCCATCCGCTCGCTTTGATGGTCTATGTCCATCATCCTGAGGGAGTCATCCAAAGGCGGAGTGACTCGACGCTGCTTGGATGGTCTTTCATCTTCTTCTGGGATAATCATATCCAGAATTCGAAGATTTGACCCTGAGGGACGAGCACCAATGCTCCGCGCGAGTTTCCTGACATGGTCATTCTTTTTCCACGCAGACGGCTTGCCCGAAGGAAGCCCGGTGTACTGGGATGGAGGCGGGTTCATTCGCTGAAGGAGCGACTGCATTCTTTGAGAGTCTGGCTGGGCGGTACTCATCGTTTTTCCGCGCCCAGTGACTGTTGTGAAGGATGGTGGCGGAAGAGGAGGGAAGTGGATGGCGGGAGCAACAAACTCAATCGTTTCTTCCACATGGTCGGACGTGTTGTCCGCATTGTTGGCGCTCTTCTTCTGATTGCGCCAGCGTCCTTTTCCCTTCTTCTTTTCAGAAGCGGTACTAGGGTCAGTCGAGTTAGGCTGCTCGTCAGCATCGTTTTGCGAGGTACTTGGCTTTTGCTGCTTTTCCCATTTGGGGTCTTGCCCCTTTTGCTTTGTCCCGGAGATTTTCCGGGCCTGCTCATTGGACGTACGAGTGGACCCAATTGAATACTTGCGCCGGTACTCTGAGATGATGCTTTCCGCGACGGCTTTGTATGTGAAGTCGTCGGCGTCATAGACCTGGAAGAGGGCGGTGGAGAGCGACGACCAGGCGTTGGGAATGGCACTTGCCAGGATCATGGCCTGCATTAGATCAGGGACATCGAATTTCGACTCGCTGAGACGGGCAAAAAGTGCTCCGAGGCGTTCTATTTCAGGGACCGGGTCATGACCTGACAGTTTGAAGGAAGCTGCCGCCTTGAAGTCGCCGAAGATGACGGCTGGGGTTACTTTTGAATAGTTATCCTTTAGGATCGTCCATGCTTCCAGAGCCGAGTTGCTATCCTTGATGTGGCGTCTGATCACCTCAGAGACTTTGAGTCGGATTGACCCGAGGGCCATATCATCGTCTCTGATCCAACTCTTTTCTTCCTTGCGGAAGCCGGGCTGATCGACTGCGGCGACCAGCACAGGGGGAGCACTAGCGGTGGCGCCAGGAGTGGAGACTGTGGTAGTGAAATCGGCGATATCAGGGCGAGGGATGTCGCCAGAGACAAGGCGCCAGACCCCTTGATGGAGGAGGTAGGACTTCATTTTTTCCGCCCAACTTTGGTAGTCAATGCCGTCGAAGGCGGTGATGGCATCAAGAGCAGAGTGAGAGGTAGACATTTTTAATGAATCTGAAAAAGGGTTTTCCCAATTAGTGATAAATGAATTTAATTTGAGAAAGCAAGTAAATGATTCCTCATGGCATATTCCCTTCAGGAATAGTGGTCATGGGGAAAAACCCTTTTTGTGTGTCAGAAGTGTATGAGGTACGATCGACGTTTCCACATGATGTGTACTAAGTCAATCCCCTTAGGGACGCTTCATGACAGGTACTTGTCGTAATGACGTTCCCAGGTTCACATGTGAAGAAGTATGACTCAGAACCTAGATCTTTTGATCGGTTCTTTGCCAACCAGGGTAGAGTGGGCAGGTACTTGCTGTGGCCAGCGTTCCCAAGTCCCTCTGCTATCCGGGGCCCATAACCTGTTGAAGTTCCACCTGGGCGCTAGCCACAGGTGTACTGAGCAACATAGCTACAGTGGAAGTACTCTACGATACCGCTATGGTCACTTACATGGTTTGGAGGGGTAAGGCTGGTGAGAGCGGTTGAGGCTGGTAAGAGCGATGGAGCTGGTTAAGAGTCAAGAGACAACTTGTTGATATTGACAGTTTCCTGGTCTTATATACCGTACTACTGTTTGTACCAACCAAACAAGTATGTAATCGAAGATGTGTAAAGGTCACGTGATGTAATCTAATCTATGTGATGGAAAAGTTTCAACAAGGTTCTGTTCGCGTACTATTCTGGGATGGATGCATGTGCGTTCACATCCGCTATCAACCTCAGGTCGAATGACCTTTGGTCCTCGTCGTGTTTTGAGCTGAGCTAACAGCCTGATCTCTCGTCGTTTC
Organism: Entoloma clypeatum; assembly: GCA_963565915.1. NCBI lineage: Eukaryota > Fungi > Basidiomycota > Agaricomycetes > Agaricales > Entolomataceae > Entoloma > Entoloma clypeatum. Next base: position 3,016,197 of record OY751496.1, read on the forward strand.
GGAGGTTTATCTCCCTTCACAATTTTAGTCGACGCAGCGGCTCGCTTGGCAGGGATGACATAGGTTCTATTGTCTGCAGTCATACAAGGCAAGCAAGTCTGTTTAATAGATAAGGGTCGCAACTTAGCGTCGTTTAATCGGACCCTCCGGGAAAATCCTTCTCATCGGCTTCTAAGATTGTGGTTTCATCATTCTCGGCATCTTCCTCAGACACCTTCCTAACCCTTCCAGAGTTCTTCTTCGGCTTGCAGCAGTTGCGCGCAATATGGCCTTCTTGGTCGCAGTTGAAACACTTGCGACCATCTTTCTTCTTTGGAGCGCTGCAGTCTTTAGCAAGGTGACCGAAGCGTTGACAGTTGTAGCAATGGGCCACTCCTGCTTTGTCGATCTCCATGGCCTTGCCCTGACCACCATAAGTGGTACCTGATCCGGTGCACATGTCGCCGCCACCTCGGATGACCAGTGCATGTCCCTCCATCTGTCGTCCCTTGTTTCGGATCTCCTTTGCATACTCAGAGTATGTCTTATCCTCGCTTGCCACTTGTTCAGAGATTCTTCGGTTGACGTTCTTTTCCAGGATGTATTTCCCAGTTTCTTTGCCAAGGTTTGACAGCTTCAAGAGCTCTTCGAATTCGTCCAAGAATTCGTCAACGGTACGTTTCTCCTGCCTCAGGACTTCGAGTCTCGCTTTGGCAGTGACTGATTTGTTGGCAACAGAAAATCATGTTGCGATATCTTCTGAGAATCCTAGCCAGGTGATGTTTTCGTTGTCGATGGCAAGAGCGTCTAACTTGTTACTGGCCCAGTGCTTGCCGGACCCTTCCATCATGCGGGATAGCACCGCAAGAATCTTCTGATCGTCTGTTGGGCTCTTTTGGAACCTGATGTATAGTTTGGTGGCTTTCCACCACTCGTCAAAGGTGTGTCTGTCCTTGAACATCCCAGGATCCTTGATGATCTTGGATGTATCCATCGTTTGTACTGCCGGAGCTTCTGCCATGTCTAGAGTCTGCGGAGAAGGAGAGGGGTCGGGTTGTTGGGATGAAGATGGGGTTCGGGATACAGGTAAGGGTTGAAAATGAGTCCCTGTTCTAGGCGTCTGTTCAATATCTGACTGCGCGGAGTCAAAAGCAAATTCGTCAGGGGACTCGTCGGCGGAATCGGTGGCAAAATGTTCGGGGTATTTCCTCTGTAGATCTCTAAGGAATCTCTGTTCCTGCGCGTCTGTCGGTTGTGAGAAGGGGTCAAGTCTCTCATTTCGTGCCCAACGACCGTACTCGGTCTGTTGTTCTGTGGTTGTAAAGTGGGCGTAGATTTGTTGCTTCGAGTACGACATGATGATGCGGCTCTGGGACGTCTCGATGTGAGCGTCCTAATCAATCTTCTGATAACGGTTGTCTGGACACCGATAAACTCTCTGATCTCTGTGATCCGACCTGTCTGAGGTCCTTCTTGAACGCGAAAGCTTTCGAGTTCGTTCTGTCAGGTGTTGTAACGCGCGATCTGGTGTTGTCGAGCAAGATGGATGCTCTCTGCTATCTCGCCGTGGGGGCGATGCTCGTCATTGTCTAGTTCTTCGTCAAGCACCTGTTGTAGGATGCGATGGATCTCCGATTCGATGTACTGCTGGATGAGTGTAAAATTGATACTGTCTCGAGGACTTAGCTCCTCCTGTTGGGCTTCTGATGAGGCGAATGGGTTACCGGTGAAGTCTTCAAAGAAGCGCGATGTCTTGACTCGTCTGGTAGTTGCTCTCTTCGCTCTGGGCAAACCTAACGAGATTTAGCAACTTGTTATGCTTAACAAACCGTTCCAAGGTTCAGGCAGAGTATGCAGGAAAGTGGAAGGGCGAAGAGCAATGTGATTGCTAAATCTAAGGAATCTACTACAGTACAGGAGGTTTATATAGGTACTGACTATAGGCGGTAGCGGATGAGTCAGTACTGCAGAAGGCTATGTAAAATAAGTAAGCTGACTGCAGAAAGCGAGTCAGCGCGGGAGCGAAGTATACTAAAGGGGCTGACAAAGTAAAGGTAGTGAGTCAGACTGGGAATCGAAGGTTGCAAAAGTAGACATTAGACATATAAGCTCGTAAGAGGGCGCCGAGCCGGGCCGATAAGTAAAAGTGATGATGTCGTCCGCATACTGTAGAGTCTGTAACAAGAACTCCTCGCACCTTGCATGAAGGGTTACAATTGATATACAGGATGGAATGCAGCCTGCGAGGCATTATTCCTTGCTATAAAGGACGAAATCGAAGGACACAATCCCTGCCCTCACCCTTGGGCACTCTGGACAAGGTTTATCAAACATAATGGGGTGGTGCAGCAGCATGGGTTAGACAGGAGTACCGAGTTATCACTGATTCATGACTCCTTTGAAAGTGACTGGCATGGATCCCGACTTACTGAATGCATTCCGTAGTTTTTTTTTCGACCATCTTTGTATGCTTTTAAAAACCGATCATATTTATTGTAGTGAAGAAGCTAATAGGTACTAGGATCAAAGTAGCTATATGTACCACTGCAGTTTTTTTATGAATGGTCACAGTCACAACTCGGACAGCGGCCTCAGTGAGCTCCTCAACCACGGTCACTCCCCGAAGTTTGACTCTTTGTTTCCGTCATCTTGGGTTGACCTTGAGCGCTATCTCTCCTGTTCTCATGATTATCAGACAACCGTGGTCACTCTCCAAAGTTCGACTCTTCATTTCAGTCATCCTCAGGGATCAACCTCGAGCGCTTTCGCCCTTGGTTACTCGTGAATCTGAGCTGGATCGTTGACAGTACTTTCAACTTCCCTGTCAAGTAGTCTGGCTTGGGCTTTGAGGTCATCTGGCCTCCAACTTAGCTATCTAGGAGAGATTTTGAGCGCTCTCGCTCCCTGTCTCTTATGGATATCGCTTGGCGGCCACAGCCTCACTCCCCAAAGTTCAAGTTTGACTTTTCATTCCAGTTATCTTGGGTTGATCTTGAGCGCTTTCGTTCGTCTTTCATGAATTTCACTTGACGCCCACGGTCACTTCTCAAAGTTTGACTCTTCATTTCAACCATCCTGGGTTGAATTTGAGTGCTTTCGCTTTTCGTCTCTCATCAATACCACTGGTCACTCCGCAACACTCAACTTTTCATTCCAGTCATCCTGGGTTGACCTTGAGCACTTTCGCTCCTCGTCTCTCACGAATATCATCAAACGATCACAGTTCCACTTTTCATTTCAATTATCTTGGGTAGAGATTTGAGCGCTTTCGCTCCTTGTCTCTTATGGATATCCCTTGGCGACCACGCTTACTCCCCAAAGTTCGAATTTTCAATCCAGTTATCTTGGATTGACCTTGAGCACCATCGCACCTGTTCCCGCATGATTCACACTTGACAACTGCCGTCACTCCCCAGAGTTCAACTCTTCACTTCAGTCATCCTCAGGGGTCGACCTCGAGCGCTTTCGCCCTTGGTCCCTCATGAATCTGAGCTGGGGCTTCAACCCATATTATATTCCTCGAAAACCTGTGCGGAATTTCACTGACTTCTCGTTGGAATCCTCATCTACTACGCATTGGCACTTGAACACATGCAGGATGCCAAGGAGAAGAAAGCCAGAGAGGAGCATTGGCCCCATGCTGTCTATACCCTGGGTCGCTCCCTCGCTTTCTATCCTGTATTCTCATGCGCTCGCCTACCATCTGGAGGTTTTGCAGCAGTTGAAGCTTCTGGAGCTACCCATTCCTCGAAAGATCAAGAAACCGCGTGTTCGCCCGCTCGCAAGGAATGCTTATGGCTTCCTTGCGATTGGAAAAGACCGTGGGGCAGGAGCATGGGGAAGCAGAGCAGAAGCAAGGGGAAGCAGAGCAGAGGCAAGGAGATGCAGAAGAGGGAGCATAAGATGGCCTGGAAGCACCGGAAGGAGAAAAAGCGAAATGAGGCGGAGGAGAATGTGGTAGAGAGGCAAGGACAGGCGGAGGATGCAGCGGAGGACATGGCGGAGAACGCGGTGAGGAAGAAGGGTGTGGCAGGGAGGACAAGGCCAGGAGAACGAGAACCAGGACGGAAACACTGTGGATGCCAAACCCAAACTTGACGAACCACTAGACCCCAAGCAAGACCTGCTTTCCTCGCTCGCGGACCCGCAACATCGCACTTCCAGAGTCCGGGGCTGGATGAAGCTCTTCGTCAATCATTTTATGGCGAGGCGTGCATTGGAAGAATACATACCCGCGTCAGGGCAACGAAAACATTGAATTTCCACTTTTGGGTATTACATTGAAGCCACGCAAAATGCCTATGTGGTCCAATATTGTGGACACGCGCTTCTTTCCCTGGGCAGGCCTATGCAAACAATAAAAAAGACATCTGGCGAAGGTCAACATCACGCACAAGTGGTATGTGGTGAGCGTCAGCGTAGCGGGATTGAGAGACGAGATACAACGGGACGTATTGTAAAGAACTCGTAGAGCGCGTGACTCGAAGATCAATCTTTACAACACTCAACCACGACTACCCAACCTCCTTCACTCCATCTCGCTACCAATACTTGACAGAATCCTGTAGATATGACTTGCGCCCCCACCGACGGACTCCTCGCTTGCCATCAAGATCACCCATACAAGGCAAGTATCTCTTCTAATCCAATTTCGATTTACTTACGATATTGAGTACAGAGAGGTGATGAGGTCGACATACATACTGGCAGAAACAAACGGCGCACTACAGCGCTTTTTTTGGGGTACGAACAGAAGATGATGCGGTTTTACAGGGGAAGGGGGAAGGGGAAGGTACAGGTAAGTCGTCGTTTCTGCAAACCTAGATTCGAACTCACCCCTCATAGCGCGAACACCAGGTGATTGGGGGCTGCGTTCTCCTGCGTAAACATGGGTGCTGGAGCAAAGATGTGATTACATTTGGCCTGGACAAGATGAGAAGGAAAAAGCGGTAAGCTGTCCGCTATCTTGACGTGTTTCACTTATAACCCATCTAACAGGAAGTTTTTTGATTACTGGGTACTCGAAGATTCCATAGTCATGTAAAAAGAAAACATCAACTATGTGGGCATCCTCCTGACCCATCAATCAACAGGAAATATACAGAATGAACTAAAGACAATATGGCGCGGCCATGCGTCGAGCCCGAGCGATTTTGAAGTGAGTGATTGGTATAGGCCGCTCTCGGTCGCTCTCGGTCAACACTTTCCTCCCACTGACTGACAATTCCTATGTCCTGCTATTTATGTTTGCCTTCGATGTCTGCCGGGGTTGAAGGAATTGCCCGGCGCAAGACATGGAAACCATGAACCTGAAGAGGAACCAGAACAATGAATACGGGATACAGGTGTGGCGGGGTTGTATGACTATGGTCCACTGGGCTCCTCGCTACAAGCCAACATCATCGCTGAATGGCGGAAACACCATCATCGAGGAGCATATGCTCGAGCTTGACACGACCATTATGACTACATGACCATTATGACTCTCGCACCTGTGTTTGAGACGTCGGGGCACGTTGCCCGTTTTGCAGACTGGACGGTGAAGGATCTCAAGACTGGAGACGTCCTGAGGGCCGATCACCTTGTTGGTGGGGTGCTTGAAGCAAGGGTGGCGGGGACAAGCCAGGGGCGCTGTCGTGGACGGCGTGGATAAGAAGGACAAGAAGAAAAAGAAGAGCAAGGCCAAGGTGACGGCAGTCAAATGGAGGATGTGATGAATGAATATGAGAAGATTTTGGCTCAGGTGAGGATACTTGCATATTCACAGCTCTTCATAGGTTGACATATGCATCTATTTCATAGTTGGATAACTATTCAGGCGCTGAATTGGGCGAGCTATGCAGGAAACATGACATCAGGAATCCTGAGACCGACGACGAGGTCAGCGAGCCTCAGCAGTTCAATCTCATGTTTGCGAGCAGTATCAGTCCCACCGGTCAGCCCCCAGAGTGAGTCACCATCTGTTTCCCTCCTTTCAATGACTCACTCCCCGACTCTACAGGTAACAACGGCCGCGTCCCCTTCGCCTCTCTCTGTCCAAATTGGGTGTTCCTTCTGCAATGAAATCTCTCCCCGTGCGGGGCTCCTGCGCGTGCATGAGTTCACCATGGCCGAGACCAAGCACTGCAACGACCCCACCAACAAATCCCATGTGCGCTTCTCCGAAGTCATGAGCCAGGTCCTCAGGCTGCTCGACCAGCACACGCATGATTTCGGATCGACGCAGACGACGTGCATCACCATCAGCGAGGCCGTGCAGCGCGGGCTAATTGCGAACGAGACGCTGGGGTACTTTGTCCTGCGGATATACCAGTTCTTGGTGAAGATCGGGATCAGCGAGGGGAGGCTGCGGTTCCGGCAGCATATGGGGAACGAGATGGCGCACTATGCATCGGACAGTGGACTGCCGGAATGCGGAGATTGAGAACAGCTATGGGTGGACGGAGTTTGTGGGGTGTGCGGATCGGGCGGCGTATGATCTGAGCATGCACTCGGCGAGGACGGGGCATGCACTTGTGGTGCGGCAGGCGTTGAAGGGGCTGGTGGTGACGGAGAGGGAGGTGCCGGAGTGGAATAAGAAGGTGTTGGGGAAGACGTTGAAGGGTGATGCAGGGGTAGTGCAGAAGGCTGCGGGAGGAGGAGTTGGTGAGGATGAAGAGTTGGCCCAGGGCTCGGCGGTGGTGAAGGCGGAGGACGGGAAAGAGTTTATGTTGACTTCTTACTAGAACGGAAAGTTTTAAAACGGTCAAGCTGATGTTCAAAAAGGGTTGGGTCAGGTTTGTCATGATAGATTTTTGAAGAGGAAAATGGGGCTGTCATGTTTAGAGTCATGTTGGTTCTTGGAAAGTGACTAGTGAATGGTGGTCATCTCAAATAAATACACACTGAGCTCACATAGCATATAAATGATTGTCATCCCTTGCAATTATTTCCATGCTGGTATTGTTTGCAATAACTATTTATTCTGATGGCAAGGCATTCTCCTACTTTGCATTTCTGTTGGACATGGTATCAGTAGCTGAACTTCTGTGATAATTATTCAATGCTTGATCATCTTCTGACAGTATCTGAAGAGCAATGGTAATGTCATTTCTTCTTCCAGACTAAATCTACCATCAGCTTGTACAGTGTCAGACTGGTAAGAGACTTGTCAAGCAATGATCCCAGATTACAATACTTATCCAACACTATAACCCCTTACTGACTGGCAAAAAGAATGAGATTCTATTAAAATAGCATTTAATAAGATCTAATACTTACATCTACAGTTCGCCATCTACCATCCTGCCAACTCCAG